>WOAB01000186.1:252500-258758 GCA_027886185.1 Rheum nobile | reverse complement strand
ATTCAGTTTAACATCAGCTTTATGGATAGAATATAGTTGGATACAATTCTAGCATAAAACAACCAGCTTTTATCCTAGAATGTAAAAGTTCTCTTCTGCATAGATTAGCAAACCAATTACTAATACGATGCAGTTGCTACTCTGAAATAGATATGCTCAACCAGTAACAATCTAGATCTAGCAATAGACCAATAACAACAAATCCTAGATGATCAGACTAGAGATATCAATATCAATCATAAGCAAACTTAAGCAAGAGAAGAGATAAAAACCATGCAATAGATTAAGAACGAGAATCTCACAACTGAATCAAAATGAAAGCTCAGCGTCTGACTAAGCCAAGGAGGCTTAGTTCTTCATAGCAAATACGTAAAAACTAATTAGGGTTCGAGAGAGAATCCAAGATAGGCAAACAAACCTTTCTCAACCCTTAATACTAAAGGAAATAAAGCTAAGTTAACCTAAAACGAAATAATAAAAAGTAATAAACAATGCAAATAAGGAAACGGCGCGACGGACTTCAGACATGTACGGCGGGCGCTGCATCCTCCACGGCGGGCGCCGTAATCGCGGCGGGCGCCGTAATTACATCGTGCCAATGTTGTTGGATGGGAATTGGGCGGCGGTCGCCGTAAGTTGCACTGCGGTCTCCGTGAACTCGTTTCTTCCTCCTTTGTCTCTTCAGCTCCCGAAAGCATGTCTTCAGCACCTCCAAATACACCAACTTCGCCTCCAAACGCCATAGACATGAATGTGTCTAAATCTACCGAATGGCACCAATAAAACCTCTAATGACTCTTACTTAAGCCCTACAAAGTAGTGCTTATCATAACAAGGGACGAATCCCGATTTTTGGCACTAGCTAAGTGCACCACCACCTATACTCGGATAGCAGTAGGTCCATGACCGACAAGTGTTAGGGCATTTATCATCTTAACACAAAGTTATAAAGAAACGACTAGACCTCGTAAGGTACATAGCGTTCCTACGAATACTCGTGCTAACTAAGCATGTAAAGTCCACATATAAATCCACACCAAAATCCATTTATCACTTTATGATAATATAATATAGAATTATATATATAATAGCATTGTTTCTAGCAATATATACAACCTATCATAAATTCAAATTTTAACACATCGTTTTATTAAATCTGTTCCAAACACAAAACAACAATTTTATTCCATCTTAATTAAATAATCAATTAATTGATAATCAAGGGAAACATGGAATAATGAGCAAGAGCGAATCACCACTTGCCTTAAACTAGACGAACGAAGAGATCGGGTTCCGAGTTCTGGAAACTTGCACCTGAGTACGATTCCCTACGACGACGACGAGTTTTACGACAAAATCCTAAGTTAGATACGATACGAAACGACAAAGCGAAACGAAGAAAGAAGCCAGTGCCGCGATCGTGGATGGCATAGCCACGATCGCGGCCTTGTTGGGCAAAAACGCACCCGCGGTTTTGCGCCCAGCCGAGGCCGCGGGTCGCAACCCGGACGCGGTCGCGGAGAGATGCCACAGTCACGGAACTTCCTCTCGACGCAAGCTTAATCGAGCTTTAGAGGCATACCGACGACGACGAGGCACCACCACTTCGCTTCTGGACAGATGAGCACCTCCAACACCAAGGATTTCCTCCGGTGACGAACACAAATAAAACGAGAGGAAGAAGATAGAACTTGAGATGGTGAAGAGAATGGCTACCACAAGCTCCTTTATAGGCTCAGATTGAAGCCCTAACCCACACAAGGGAAAGCAACCGCTCCAGCTCCCGCCGAACGGCTACGAGGGAGAAAAACCAATCGTCGGTCTTCTAGAGCAGACAAAGAAGACGAACAGGGGTTTCCCGCGATTGCGGTTTCATAACCGCGATCGCGGTTTGCCCACAAGTAAAACCGCGCCGTGTGGTTTCAAAACCGCGGTTGCAGTATTCCCGCGATCGCGTTCTGGGTCCTTGGTCGCGGTCTTTGCTAAATCTTTAGTTTTAGCACTCCTCAAATAATTTTAAGACCCAATAATTTTTAAACGTATACGAACTCGTTCAAATGGTTCTTACATAGTTTACAGAAAATGCCCAACACGTCATGTTTTACAAAATGAAAGTTTTGAAAATTCCATAAATACCCCTACTAAAATGAGGGTTATTACATTACTATCCCCTTAAAAATAGTTCGACCCCGAAACTAACACTACCAAGTTAGAAGGATTGATTCCCACGTAAAACTCTCTACTTGAGTTTAGTATCCTCAATTATTTCGTATACAAACTTTATCTAGGAAAGTCGATCTGTTTCCTCACCATGACATCCATCATATGTCTCGTTTCCAAATATGATCTCATGTGCCAACTCTTAATATACTCACAAGGTCATGATTACCTTGGAATCATAGTCTCTAAAATCATCACACGATCTTAATACACTTAAACTTGAGAACACACCCTTTTCTTTCAACTTTTCTCTTTATAAGTGACTCTCAAAGTTCCTACCTTATCTTCCTTAAGTTGATATCCATAAATAATTTGCCTTCGTAACCTATATCACCAAAGTTGAACTATTTCTTCGATCATGATTCCACCTACTACATACTGCCTTCGTTCATTACCCTCGTTAGAATCGATATATCATCCACAAGATTATGATTACCTTAAACAGAGTATCCATTATAGTCTCCAATATAATCTCGCTATTATGCCCTACTCATCATAAAGATATTGATATCCTCAAGCAGAAGAATACAATATTTCCCTACCAACTTTCTTTCGATGATCAGATCCTCAAGGTACATACATAAACTCACTTATATCCCAAACTTAGTACCCCCAATTGTCATATCGGCTTACTCTTTACATATGCACCTCATCTATCTCATTATTTACCTTAGTTAAATTTGGCCCTTATGCCATCTTCTTAACCCAAAATATTCCATTAATTAGGCTCTTAACATAAGATCTTTTAGAATTCCTCAAATTTTCACAATTATCAAACAACATCATTCATGTTTTTCCTCAAACAAGATTTTAATAATCCGCTTAACATGATTATAATCAATCACCTTATTTATCCAACACGTGTCATAAGATCGCCTTAATAGACATATGTCACTTTTTCACCAAGTCTTTTGATAAAATCCATACACTTACGTTATCCATACTATTAATTCACACAAGTTACAACAAACTTTTACCGACTGAGTTTGCTATTCTCCCATAAATCCTTACATACTTAATTGTCCTCACACACTTTATTATCCCAAATCAAGCAACCTTTTTGCTTTATCAAAATTTAATATTTACCCAAGACATAATTGTCTTAATACTCCTCATATCATTATAGCATTTCCTTAAGAAAGCTCATAACGAAACCTCAGATAGGTCTTCCAAGATAATACTTATGATTTCACACACTTAGCTTTTCCAAAAGCTTTAACCACTGGTCCTCCAATGGACACACTCACTTATAACCCCATAACCATAACTCTTGGATTCTAACGTTTATTCAAGATCGTTTTAGAGTACAATTCGTTTTAGAGAAAACAAACTCCTTATGAAATATCGCTCTTATAAATTTATTCACTTGAATATATAATTTATACCACTCACCCCATCTAATGCTCAGAGTATGCACATGAGGAATAACCTCAAACTCCATAGAGCATTACTACACACACCAAATCCTTATAGCAAGGAATCCTTACAACATTAACCTCTTGAGACAATGCTCATGAATTCGAGCGAGGGAACAAATAATGTCAATGCCCAACTTGACATTATTTCAAGTAAATAGAGGGGTTCTTACGAATAGTTTCGACCTCGAAACTAGCGCTAACAAGGTAGGGAACAATCACACATGCCCCAACCCACACTATCCTTTATGATCCAGACAGTCTTTATCAACACGTGACATGTACTACTTTTGGCACTCAAGGATTCTCGTATGCACGAACAACTTGCAATAGTAACGAATTAGTAATTTTCGGAACAAGGAAACACTTCTTTATTATTCAAAACATTACTCTAAAACAATGACAAAATGTCAAACATATAGATTACTAAACTATGGAGACTATCGACACAAGTCGCTCCTTATTCTTAAAAAGGCTCAACAAAATTACAACTACTCGTTTAGGGTCTCATCTCATAGGATTGACGCATCATGAAGAGTCGTTGCCCCTGACCCGAAGACTCCATATGCGCCTTGCCTTTATTACGAGCAACATATTGCTCAGGAACGGACACCTCTGGCTTCGGGTTTGCCTACTGCCAACATTTGAGGCCTGATATGATTGTGTTTGGCCCTTGCTCCTTCTGCCTACAGTATGTTTTCATGTTGCCTTCCTTCCCACAATTGTAACTTACTCGCTTCTCCTTTTGGCAATTAAAACTCTTATGCCCAACTTCACCACAGTTGTGGCATTGAATCACACCGCTACTCCAACCTGAGCCTTTGGCGGAGTCAGACTGAGTCGTCTCGGTCTTAGCACGACATAATTCTCAAACTTGGTGGGCGATGCCGGCCGCTTGAAGGTATTAGCCTGCCGGTTTGTTGCCCACCCTTTGCCTTATTCTGTTCCTCCCACTTTCGGGCAGATTCCTCTAACGTGACCTCTATTCTGTAGGCCGCATCAACATATTGCTCCAGAGTAGAGCAACCGTGACGCACCATCAGAGGTTTGATTTCTGGATTCATCCATCCATGGAAGTACCAAATCTTTTGTTCTTCATTATGCACTTCATAACCAACGTAATGCAGTAAGTGATTAAACTTTGCCGCCAACTCAGACACTTTTAGTCCTTCAGTCTCTGGGTAGAGGAACTCCTTCAGCTCTCTTCCCTCATAGCACGAGAGAAGAAGCGATCAGTGAGCTTGGCCTTGAACATTGCCCAGCTCAGATTTGGTTGGTCGTCCAAACCAGTTCCTTCCCACCACTCACTTACTCCGTCTTTCAATGTAGTGAAGCAATGTGCACCTGTTCAGCCTCGGTGCATACCACATTTCGGAACAGTCGCTCCATATGGGAAAACCAATAGGCAACCTTGACTGGTTCCCCGGTCCCATCGTAGCTATCCAAGCGCATCGAATTGATCGTCTTCATGCTTGGTTGTAATTCCCGTCATTTCTCTCAGGAGCCACGGATGTGCAAGACCTTCACGTCTCTCCACATTATTTGCAACCTGAGGATTAGGAGCCGCTTGAGCTTGCGGTATCCCTTGGGTCGTTAGTGCCTCGACCACTTGCCTCACTATCTGCCCAATGATCATCGCATCCAACACGATCGGGGCAGGAGGTGGAACTTCCCTTATAGCTTGGGGGTCCACTTGTCCTTGATGAACATCTTGCCACAGGGTCAGGTCATTATTATGCGAGCCAGATCTCACGTCATCCCTTGTCGAGTAGCACTCCTCAGCTGAATTCGGGAACCGTTGTTAGGACCTCTATTAGCTGCTTGGTTGGTGGATCGAGTGTTCACCATCTGTTGATGAACCATAACGTAGTTTAGAACTTTACTTACCTACTTTAGGGCTTATGTAATATATAAGAAGAGCCCTCTTTGGCCATTTTGTTTAAGGCTGCTCGCTGAATAGAAGGAAGTGAGATAGCGGAGGTGATTTCGGTAAACCGATGCATGAGCTGAGGCTCCCATGTCCCGCCGACCCTCCGAAAAAGTCAGGTCGTAAAACGGCTCATAGGAAGTCAGAAGCAAGCAGAGTCAAAAGCAAGTCAAACTCACATAAGCAGAAGAGAAGACACATTCATGAAAAGTGAGAAGCCGTGAGAGAATGACCAAGTATTCATAGATCTTACTTACGGGTAAGAGTAGGAACATCTATTAGTCCGTATCGTAAGTCTACTTGTTAAAAACAAAAAGCGAACATCCCCATTCCAAAACATTCACATAGGTCCTCAAGCAGGCATCGAAAAGAGTCTATTTACTTTTTTTTACAATATTCCGGAATGTATCATGGCCCTATCTATTCATCTTTTTCTTCAAAAAATGAAAAAGAGTTCCGCATCTCTCCGGGGCCCGGGGAACAAATAGGCGTGGGGAAGAGGGAGAGGTAGGGGGCTCGTAGCCCTCCTCTCCTCGTGCTGTTCCCGGACCACCCATCCCTTCCTTCCCCTTCGCCCGGCCCGGTGAGGTCCGATGAGATCAGATCTCTCGAACGAAGTGAAGTGATAGGAAGAGAAGACTGCTGGCAGGAGATCTCTATTCATTACACCTTCTTGTATAGTAAGGGGGAAAACGT
>WOAB01000186.1:237500-247500 GCA_027886185.1 Rheum nobile | reverse complement strand
TCGTGCGGAAAAAAAGAATTTCATTGACCTACGGCACAGCACGGAAGGAAAGCACCGATGCTAGCTCGCCTTGTCCACGGAACTTATCCTGTTGAGAATCCTATCTTGCTTGACTGCGCTGGGAAGTCTTTCCTTAAAGCATTGATTTGACTTTGAGTATCCGCTTAAGTGAGAAAAGGAACTTGATTTAGCTTGAACCTTGAGCCGTAGAAGAGGACCTTTCAGAAGGACGACTGGCTTTAACCCTTGAGCATGGAATTAACCGAGAGTCAACCTATTTCATTTAAAGGGGGATTATCCATTTACTCTATCGTTTACTTTGATTGTGGTGATGGGAATATATATGGTTGATTGTTGTAGAAGTTTCCAGCCTCACAGGCTTTAGATTGGACTATGGAACCGAGCGAAGAAGCAGGAAGCGGTTCGAAAGAGTC
Source organism: Rheum nobile (assembly GCA_027886185.1). NCBI lineage: Eukaryota > Viridiplantae > Streptophyta > Magnoliopsida > Caryophyllales > Polygonaceae > Rheum > Rheum nobile. The sequence goes on along the minus strand of WOAB01000186.1, from coordinate 247,066 downwards.
CTGTTTATGAACTCACTCCCCGTTTTTCCCACTTCTTGTCGAAGGGGGCTAACTAACAGCATTTTTGCGGAAAGCGTTCAGACTTTTCCTTGCGCTGCTTGTAACGTTATTAGTCTAGTCTGGTTGTCATGACTTTGCGTCTGTGTCAGACACTTTATGAACTGACAGAGAACAAGGCGGCTACAGGAGACGGGACCACGTGAGCTCGCCATCTTCGTTCTGAAGCTTAAGAAGGAAATCTAATGTATCGAATTGTTCTAATTGCTTATCTTTCTTATATAAAGAAAGGTCTTGGCACTGAATAAAGATCAGATTGAGCGAGAACCCTTTATGATTCCCCTGCCCTATAGGATTTCGAAACCTTTCCTATTCCTGCCCCCAGGAGTGCGCCTCTTACTATATCTGGCTTTCTGCCTGCACGGTACCATTTCCTCACTCGGAGCCCTTGACTTCAAATCATAATGCGACCTATAGCTTCGGGTTCCACATGAGCCTTAGGACCAAAAAGAGTCAAAATTCAGTAAGATAAGAATAGGCTCAAGAAGGGCAGTTTCACTCATGGCGAGCCTTCTCAAGCAGCTGCTTATACTCCTGCATATTCACGACTAATGGTAGCAACATAGTGTGGATGCTTTTCACATCCGATCCACTTATTCTGCCTGCGTTCGATCACTCTCAGCATTCCCAAACACAACGAGCTCCTCTGTTGCGACTGCAGCTGCTGTGAAACCTATTCGTGAGAGACCGGATCTTCTTACGCCAGCCAATGCGTCTGATAGTTCCCTCTTACTTAGGCATAAAAAAAGCCCTCATATTCAGAAAGAGCCATATTCTGCACCCCCCGACAATCTTGAAGGACATAAAACAGCTGACTATGTGGATCATCGGATGTGGACTATTCGTTCGTCACCCCACCAAAGCATATGGATTGGGACGAAACATTCGTTAGTCACTAAAACCACGGGAACGGATGGCTTTCTGGTTGCACCTGTCCCAAGCTTACTGTCCCTCTTTCCCGCTCTTCCCCTGTACCTGTCTTTAGCCCCTGCTCAAGCGTCCCAGCCCTTTTACCGGGGTTTGACTACTCAGAAGAGTTAGACTTGGCTTATACGGGCGGACATGTTGTATGGAGATGAGTGTATGGGAGTTCCGATAGAGGGTGGGAGTTTAGAGATTCGAAGACGTGTATCTATCCGTACGAAGCCAGGGATGCGTCTGCCCTTGCAAGTGCAGGTGGGTATGAAACGCCCCGTGGTTCAGTTTCGACGCTGCGGGATTGGCACAAGGCTTTTTGTGGTGGCCTCTAGTGCAAGAAGGAATGCAGATGGGGCCTCAGTAAGCCCTTGACAGTTCGGTTTCTTCTCCCGTCGATTGAGGGCATTGGGTAAAAGGGGAATGGGTGATCGATGAAAGAAATCTACTGCTCAGTCTGATAGCGGTCAGGTCTTATGGCAATCGCTCCTAGGCCGTTGAGCATGCCGGTAGTCAATTAAGAGTTCGGAACGACACTAACACATCGGAAAGTTAGCCGTACCGGCTCTTCCCAGCTTCCTAGCTTAGTTGGTAGCTGACCTAACCTACGCTCTTATCGTGTGCACTCGTGATTCATATTCTGACTTTCAAGCATGTAATGTTAGAGCTTCTATTACACCTACTTAGCTAGCTCCAGGGCAACATAAATAAGTTGACTTGTTGTTTGCTATACATCTTTCTATTGTCCACTGGGCTTTAGCTACAACCAACGTTAGTGGAACTAAGTCGAAGATAGAGTAAGGTGAACTCCCTAAACATGTTTCTTGATCTCGTTAGAGGTGCAAAGCAACTCGAACATATGTGAGAGGGGTGCTCCATAGCTGCAACTGATACTGCTTCTAGCCAACATCGGCTATGGATCACGACCATCATCATAAGGGAATCTCGGTATGGGGTTGGATCATCGGCCCTGGTGATGACTCCCCTTACTAGGAAAGGGAAGCGGAAGGGATGCTATAGGTACTGCTCTCGTTATCATCGGCGGAGATCTCTCTTTTGTGTGGGTCTTTCTCTACTGCTATAGAATCGGCTTCATTCTTAATTACCGAAAAGCTACCTTTCCAAGAGTCAGGAGAGCCCGGAAAGTGACTGAACGACCTTCTCCTAGGGAATTCCCTGTCTCTGGTCCTATTCCTACTTACTTTCTTCTTGGTTTACTCGGACTAGTGAAGAAGAAGAAAGGAGCTTATTTTCTTCCAAGCCATCTCTACGCAGTCTGCAACTTTGATATCTCCCTACCGCTACCGATCAAGCTCAACCTACCTATGGTATGCCAACCTCTAGATTGGACGAGTGCCGAGCTATCTTAAAGTAAAGCTCTCTAGGTTAGCTATAGGTAAAGTTCTCTCAGAGCCGAAGACAGAGGCCGCTACTCCTTCATAAACCGGGAATCCGAAAGGATGGAAAGGACACATAAAAAGGCTACGTTAGTTGTTCGTCGGATAAGACCGAGAACCAAAAGATGTCTAACAAAGAGCGAGAGGTTCTGCTAAGAACTGTCAACCAGCTCTGAAGATTGCAAAGCCTTTAGAGTGCCCCTGAACGGAAAGAAGAAAAGACAGAGAGAACTCTATCCTAGCTACCGAGGAAGAGGCTCCGAAGGAGATAGAAAAACCTACAAATAACAGAATACTTGCCAAAAGCTTCACCTCGGTAAACATAAAAATAAAGATCGTCGAACCGACGACTACTCCCAGGGTTCACTAAAAGAGGGGTACTCCGCGAAAGGCTATTGAGTGACCTGTCGAGCTGATCCGACACCAAGCACCTCTGAGGACTCAATATGAAAGAGAAAGGTGTTCTTTTAACCCCCGAAAGTCGTCCTGCAGCTATGAGAGTGATGTTTTAGGAGTTCCCCTTGAGTTCTTTTATCTCCACAGGTAAGTCAGGACGGGGCGTACCGATGCTTGAGTTAACCGATGAGCCCGTTGCTGACTAACTAAGATATTGATGTTGCTGATTTCATCCCGAGTTGAAGTAGCCGCGGGTAGTTTACATTTCATATTCTTGGCTGTTCTAGGAGCTACTGAGCTAACCTCCAACAGGGTTTAAGGAACATTGACTCATGGTATAGGCTGCTTGAGGATAGAGTTGGCTTTGTTCCTTTCTTTAAGAGAAGACCTCTTATGGGTCCGGAGCTGTTCTTCGTTTCGTGTTTCCAGCTTAACCTCTGCCTTCTTATGGGGATGCTCTTTACTTTAGATCGTACGCCCTCTCTAGTAGCTTTGCACTCGGAGCTGACACAATTGAATTAACCGAGGCTACCCGGAATTGATCCTATAAAAGCGGATTCAATAGGAGCGTATTCTTCCTTTATTGATTCAACAACCTATAAAAGCGCCTTGCGGGCTCGAATCCCATACTTCTTCCCCCTACCTCTCCTTTCCTAAGGCCTATGGTTCACAGCCTGACTCAAACCCAATCTCGTATTTGATGGTCGGCGTGGCGATAGGCCCCTGCTTCTATTTCTATTAGTTCAAGCTCAATCCCAACTCTCTTATCTGGTGCAGAACCGAGTGCCAGATTTCATCTCAAATTGAGCTGCAGTTCAAAGTCCAGCCTGGCTAGGCAGGTAAGGAACTCTGTTACATCATAGCGCCATTTCAAACAAAAATTCGACGAAGTGACTTGAGGCTGACCAAATGGAACTCTTTTCATGTGAGAGCCCGAAGACCAATGAAATGCCGGCCCAACTCGACAGAGCAAGAGGCGGCAAGGGCAAGATCTCTTTTTCGTACGTCTTTTTTGCTTCTTTTGAGTTCCCTTTTGGCACATTTCAGTCTAAGGGGTGACCGCGCACCGATCGACTGAAATCGTTATCGAATTGGGTTACACATCTATGCCATAAGCGGAAGATCGACGGGCTTCATTAGTCGCATAAGCAGACCAAAGAGAGACGTAAGCAAGGCATAATATGGTTAGATAGATATAGATAGAAAGCTTACTCCTCCGATATACTAGCTATAGGCTCTTTTGGATCACCTCCGTTCTAACTCCCGATTATTGCGGTGCAGTTAAACAGAGATTCGGATTAGTTCAAATAGGCCCAGGACACCTTGTGTGAGACTGTTCAACCCTTTGTCGGCACTTCTCTTGACCATACCAAATAAGGAGAAAAGATGGATTATCTTGTCCCCTTGGATACAGAAGAAATAGGAATTTCAGTCCTCGGTATGAAAGAAAAGAAGAAAAGGAAAAGGTATAATCCGAAACAAAAGCAAACAGCTTACAGACCATATGCTTGATCCACTAAAGAAAAACAAGAAAAGCAACAAAGAAGAAGAGAAGAAATTATGCTTGTTCCATTGGCAACAGTTCGCTTATCGGTAGGAGAAAGAAAGCGGAAAGATCGTGTCTCACTTGAATAAGACGCGCATGCAGCGAAGTACGATCGTGCAGTCGTGGCAGTACCAACCGGATAACAAGATGACAAGAACACATTGATTTCGGAATACGACAGGTCTCCTTTTGAATTCACTCGTTTCTCTGATAGATTCAACCTAAACTTCAGATGAAAGAAAAGAAAGCCGCTTGGCAGCGAGCAGAACAAACCAACCAAGGAAATGATCTTCTGTCTGAAAGACTAGCTAGCTAATCCCTATGCTTGTTCAATGACAAGCGAAGACGCTTAGAAGTGGAATGAAAGGGGCAAGGGCCAAGCAGCACAGCACCCGGCTTGCAAGTTACTAACGGCTTTCGCACGCTAGCTCACCTCGTTCGTTTCTTCGGTGAGTGAAGATTACACCCATCCCCGTCTCCTCATTCCTTCGAAGGGATTGACCATGAGCTTACAGTGCCTTGTAGAAAGCATAGCCTCATTGTTCACTCACTGATCTACGACTGATATAGGGCCTACCTGGCTCATAGAGACTCAGCCTAATAAGGAAGAGCGACTCTCTGAGGTTTAGTCGGTCAAACTATGTCTTGAGGGATACATCTATTATATTAAGCCAGGTATTCACGCGAAATGTTTTAGGAAGAATATATGTTAAGTATGGACTATAGAATAGAATTCTTTTATCACTGCTAAGCAATAAGGCTCAGCTAGGGCACAGGAGAACTGAGGTCGTGGGTTAAATAAGATAGATTAGCAAACTCGTTCGATTCCAGATTGGCGAGTCAGGGGGATCTTCTTACCAAGGATCGATCGGGGATAAAGAAAAAAGGGTTCAGGCCGGGCTAAAGGTTTCAAATCAAGGTGTAGGTGGGCATATCCATGTTTGGGCATTTCACATGATGGGTCTTCCTCTTGCAATCGAGAGAGGCAAATAGGCGGAAATCGGTACACTTTTTGTACGGTCGAGCTAGGCTTCACTTCCTATCACCCTTAGTTGAAGGAGAGCGTAGGAAGCCAAAGACCTGTTTTGAGTTATTAGTTGAATAAGGCAGGGTTCATTTTGAGATCAGAATCGGTCTTCGATCCGTTCATTCTGCCTGAAGGCTATACTTAAAAAGAATCAACGAGGGAAGTCCGGCAGGTACTCCTAGTCCCTTAACTTATTCGTGAAACAGAGGCGGATAGTCAGAGGTATTCGGACAGATAACGAAGAGTTAGGCGGGACCACTAGAGATGCTCCTATACTAAAGGCTATCGGAAAAGCAAGAAAGATAAGGCTTGGGGCTTGGATTCGTCTAAACTCTATTTGTTCGAAACATAGATGTAAATGATGAGTTTCATGTGCTCATGAACGAACAGGCTCTCATTCGCTTTCTAATACCCCATCGCTCGAAATCCTACGCGTAACCTTTTTAAGCAACTCGCTCTCGCCCCTCTCCGTCCCATCTCTGAACTCAAGCCTGACTTATTTCGTATATAGAGAAAGGATCGAAAAAGGCGTAGAAAAGAGTTTTGATTCGCTTGAGAACAAAGAATATATCTATGGTTATAACAGTCTAATGAGAAAGCGTCCGTTCACGTCAGGGTCCAAAGGCTGCTTTGACTTTAAAATTTCCAATGAATTCGTAATTCGATTTTCATCGAGATTGGGTTGGTCTTTAGTTTACCTTAGTAGACAATCGAAAAGAATACGCCCGGACATTGAGACTGAGGGCTTTCCATATTCAAACCTCGAATTTATGCTCGACTTGGAAAGAATTCTCGGTCGGGGTCATTTTAGAGATATTCCGTAAGTAACTCAGTGAGTGTTTTCTAATCAACTAAAACCTAGTTCACTCGTCGCTCTGTCATTGTCTGATTTTTGGTTGTTTCATCACACTATTCATATCATAAGAGAAGAAAGCGGATAGCAGAGAGTGGAGAAGTTCCATACCTTCGTGATCGAGTTCAGTTTTCGTACAAGATCGAAACGAATGCCACAAGTAAGAGAAAAGGCTCGATGTCATTGAGAAGAATGACGAACATCAAATCGTGAATCATTAAGCGTGACGAGAATTCTCAACTCGAGATGGAAAACCAGATGATAGCGATTATTGCCGCTATGGGCTTAACCCTGTCCTTAACCATTCTTGTTTCTATAAGGGCGGGGCGATTGCGGGGGGAGTTGTCTGAGGAAAACCTGCCAGAACGCTTATTGGACTTGGCAGAAGACTCCCTCAAGGAGCAAATAGGGATCAAGCTCCAAGCCTTCTTTGACCTATATATGACAATCCCGGATTTTCAGTTCCCCCGGGGAAAGAGCATCCAGGTTATTGCGGCACACATACACCAGGATATCGAGGATCTGGCCGTGCTGCAGAACATATACCTGGATTTGGTAAATAGGCAATTAGAAAGCCCCTACTTTCAGCAAGCTCTAGATTTTTTGCTGAATGGCTAGGCTAAACTAGCGCTGCATTCATAGATCCCATCCCATGCCTTTCTTGGTTAGACCAACCGAACCGGCGATTTCCTACAAGTCTTTTCGAACAAGAAGCGGAACTACAGGGATGAAATGAAAAGTGTTTCTTACGATTACGCCCAACAGCCCACTTGAGCAATTTGCCATTATCCCATTGATTCCTATGAATATAGGAAACTTGTATTTCTCATTCACAAATCCATCTTTGTTTATGCTACTAACTCTCAGTTTGGTCCTACTTCTGGTTCATTTTGTTACTAAAAAGGGAGGAGGAAACTCAGTACCAAATGCTTGGCAATCCTTGGTAGAGCTTATTTATGATTTCGTGCTGAACCCGGTAAACGAACAAATAGGTGGTCTTTCCGGAAATGTTAAACAAAAGTTTTCCCCTCGCATCTTGGTCACTTTTACTTTTTTGTTATTTCGTAATCTCCAGGGTATGATACCTTATAGCTTTACAGTTACAAGTCATTTTCTCATTACTTTGGGTCTTTCATTTTCCATTTTTATTGGCATTACTATAGTGGGATTTCAAAGAAATGGGCTTCATTTTTAAGCTTCTCATTACCCGCAGGAGTCCCACTGCCATTAGCACCCTTTTTAGTACTCCTTGAGCTAATCCCTCATTGTTTTCGCGCATTAAGCTCAGGAATACGTTTATTTGCTAATATGATGGCCGGTCATAGTTCAGTAAAGATTTTAAGTGGGTCCGCTTGGACTATGCTATGTATGAATGATCTTTTATATTTCATAGGAGATCCTGGTCCTTTATTTATAGTTCTTGCATTAACCGGTCTGGAATTAGGTGTAGCTATATTACAAGCTCATGTTTTTACGATCTCAATCTGTATTTACTTGAATGATGCTACAAATCTCCATCAAAATGGTTATATATTTATAATTGAATAAAAGCGAGGTATTTACAATACCTTCCCCTTGTAAACTCAGTATTTACAATACCGCCCAAAAAAGAAAATGAATAGGAGATGCAGATATAAACCCTAGGAATATCAAACCCAGGCCTGAGAGTTGGTATTCCTACTGAACCTACGACTTATCCCATTGAAATCCACTGACGTCGTTCATTCCGTGGGATAATCTCGTTTCGGTATAAGTTCTTCTTGCGCGTACTCCTCATACCTTTAAACAAAGTATATATGAGGGAGCCTTTATTCGCTGCCAGCGCCTCCGGCCTTTGGCAACTAAGCGGGCTTTGCACCTATCAAGACTGCCAATCGGCTTTTTGTTTAACACGCCATGTTCTCCCTATTATATTGGTAGCCTTAGGAGGAGGAAGAAGAGTCCAAGTCTTAGTAGCCATGAGAGCATTCAATTCTTCGACCATAGCCTTGCCTTACATTTGACCAAGAAAAATTTCCATATTCTAAAAGTCAAAGGGCATGAGAAGAAAAGGCGGTCATGATCTTCAGCAACAGAAAGAAGTGAGGTTCTGCTTTCTTACCCCGATAATATTTACAAGGGGCTTCGTTCAGAGGGATGAAGATCTGCACGTACATACTTAGGCGCGGTCCAAGAGAAGGAGATGAGAGCAATAGAAAGACTACTCAGGTAGAAGAGGATAGAGAGTCGCAGCACTTCAGCTCAAATTTAGGCACCAACCTTTCCTTTTATTTGGAAAACATTTTTGCCCACCGATCGTGATGGTGGGTTAGTGGGTTGCTCCATAGCAGGTGTGGCCGTAAGATTCGCATCAGAGGGCTTAGCAAGCAGAGTGAATGAAGATATTCATGGTGGACCTTCCCTTTCTTTTCCAATCTCTCATCTTCTTTTTTGCTGGATTTCTAATTAGAAAATTAGTTCACGGTATTCATTTTGAGAGGTTGGTCTGACTTGCTATCAACTTCTTAGAGTAAGAGCTAGGAAGATTCGAGACTAATGCTGTCATAATGGGGGATGGTACTGAGGAGTTTGAAAAACTCTCTCTTTCTGTGGAAGAGGAGGAAGGATTTGATGTAGGATGAATTGAAAGAGTTGAAGAGAAGATCAAATAGAGTTTCTTTGATTGGAAAGATGTTGCCAGATCGACAATCAATCAATTTAGTAGAGTAGCGCAGACTCTTTAAAGTATATGGGGAATGAGGAAATAAGTGAAAATCTTGGATATGGAAGAGAACTTATTCCATGTTTGCTTCGCGGATGAATTCAATAAGAAGATTTTATGACAAGGTGAGCCATGGATCTTTGACAACCAACTGCTTCTTTTCAGTAACTCCAGGTTTAAATAAAAAGAAAGTCTCCTTCTCTAAGGCTACGTTTTGGCTTTGGGTCCATATCTGGAGCCTACCTATCTGATCTTTGTCAACACAGGACTCGGAGCCGAGCCCCCTGCTCAAACAAAAGGGTAATCCTTCGGATTCCTTATTCTAGTGGATGGAGGGGGGACATTTTTCATTCTATATAGCTATTGTGAAGCCTAGAGAGGTGGAAGCGGCAAATCGCTTCTACCGAGTTCCCTAACAGCAGTTTCGCTTAGTAGCTTAACTTTCTCTACTGGCGTGGCGCTGCTGGATGCTTCTGATCAATAGAACAGGAAGAGGAGGAAAAAAAAGCTTATCTTATGATGAGCATCTATTTGAGTCGATCATTTCCAAGATCTAATTCCAGTTTTTTCTTATGTAGTGGAAACGCCTTACAATCTGAAGTTTGACGCTTAAAGGAAGAAAAGTTCTTGGTGGATGCAGGACCTGGGACCGCCAGAATTTGTATGCAAGATGA
>WOAB01000186.1:190000-232500 GCA_027886185.1 Rheum nobile | reverse complement strand
TACCTTCGCTGAGGTTTTACCTCCGAAATCCTTCTTTAAAAATGGCTAATGCCTAGATTTGGTCTTCAAAAAAAGGCAGTCCGCCTATCACCTATCAAGTAAAGAGGGAATCTTTTCTTTCCTTTGTTTCGCCGATGTAGTTGGAGTTGCTTTACTTTCAATTGCTAATGCCTATCGCGTTTATTGCTTTTTTTTAGAGCTAGTGATGAAAAAAAGGTATGTGCTGAAAGCTTATTTCCCAAACTTTCAAATGCGCAAGTAAGTAAGAGAGAAAGCTTAATTCAATGATAATGCTAAGGCCAGTTCCTCTGAATGAAATCAATCAGGCAAGGTCAGCAGCCCCTGGGAGCCAGTCTCCGTAGTGGCATTCCTAGTAGCAGTAGAAGTACCTCGTAGGAAAGCGCTTGTTTTCACTGGGAGAGAAAATAGAATATCCGGGTGTTAAAAGCATTTCTTTTCTAGTTATCTTTGTTAAGTAAGAGAGAAAGCAGGCAAAGAAGAAGGATTTTTCTTGGATGTAATATACCCCACACCACGCTCATTCATTACTTCAAGTCATAGTGGCATCGGGCCCCCTGGAATAACTTTGATGAATTGCACATTTATGAGCCGAGTTTACACGAGATTATGATCACCCGGTATTATATAAAGTTAGCCGAAAGAATACAATCTGGCCAGTTTGATGCGGGTAAAGCCGGTTATGACCAAGAACTGGAGAACACCCCCTCCGCTTCTAAGGGGAGACTTCCGTTCCTTTAAATACCAAAGATTCTTTAACGAAAAATCGAAGTCAAAAAGAGTACAAGATCAAAGGGAGAAAGACAATCTACTTGAGCTGTCCTTTGTGATATAGATGGTTACTGAGTGAAAAGAAAGATCGCAAGAAATAAAGTAAATCAGCATTTTTTAAGGAAATACTCCCATTTGTCTTGTTGAGTTGATCGAAGGGTCCAAAGGACGCGTAACCTCTTTTCCCAGGAGGAGCAAGATATGGAGTTATCTCCCGTTGAGCCGGGTTCTTTTCGTGCTAAAAAGTTGTTGTAAGTAGAGTCGTTAGGGCTCTTTTTTTTTATAGAAATCTCCCTTCCTAATACTAATATAATATAAAGAATATAAAGTGATTGCATTTCCTCGAGCAACAAGATCAAAGGGAGGACCAGGCCCGGACCCTCTAAGTATGGGGAGTGCCACTACTGCTTTCATTGTTCTACTATTGCAAGTATCGCGCATTGAATTGCCGCGGTGCTGCCTTGAGAAAGGGAATACATTAAGACTGACGAAGCTCGCCCCGGGTTAGATAAGGAGGGTTTATGCTCTTAGCGCCTCTCTATAACTTCCTTGTTCTGTAGCTCGACAGTGAGTTAGTTCAGGAAGTCACCTTTATCTTTCCCATTGGGTAGTCACTCTCAACAAGATTCTCAGCTCTTCTTTATTTTCTTTATTGAATTGCAAAGCCGAAAGCAGACAGACCAACAAGAACGATTGCTGATTCCCTTACTTATCCTAATCCCGGGGTCTGGCTGTTATGTCTAAAGCATCCGAAATGGATCCTCCTTAGGAAGCCCCTATCTTCAATATACTAGACTAGTTAGATTCCCGTATAACCTAACCTGGTGTTGTGTTCGTTTCGTCAAAATCTCGAAATGCTCTTTTTTTTATCTCCGGCAGTTCGCCTTGAAGGAATTCCCCTTTTCCTTTGGCCAGGAATGAATGAACGGTTTCGAGGTAGCTAGTTAGCTGCTTGCCTGCCTTTCGACGCGGGTTCCTCTTTCTCATAACCACTTTTAGCAACCATTTCTCTTTCCCCTCCTCCTCGATCGTTCCGGTGATTCGCCCCCTTCGGCACTAGGAGCAGATATTTAGTGGGAATGCCGCCTATCCCCTTTGCCTTGTTAGGACGGCCAAATCCCCTCTTCCGCTTAGCGCATTCGTGCAACCTGTTCTATTCCGACAGGCTAAGAGCCTAGTTCTTGTCCAATCCAATTCCTCCTGAAGGGGATTTGCACACCTGCAGCTCCTTCTTCCTCACAGCCGTCTTTCTTTTTCGTACCGGGATGATAATCCGATTAAAGCACCACTCCTTCTCCTTACGCCTTCAAGGAGGAAGCGGGGATGGCACAAACAAGTGAATCCGATGTGGGACTTCTGCTCTGCTTTTCGGATCAAAGAGAAGAGAAAATGGCAAGTGCTATCGAATTCGAAGCTGTTAGCATGCGTTGTGGGATAGAAAAGATTGCAACTTCTTCTTCCTCACCGGGACAAGATTCGCTAGCCAAGAAGGGTGCATGATTGGGTCAACGAACTTCGATCCAACAACTTTGGAACCTCTGCTTGTATTTAAACTACTTCCGACTTGAATGATCGAGTTCTGTCTACTAAGGTACAAGAATTTCTTTTCTTTATTTTATTCGCTCTGGTTTCACTTTCTTTCGGATAATGAGTAAGAGAATGGAGCGAAAAAGCTAGGCCCAGGAGGAAGTGACGCGGGCAGCGGCTCACAGGAATCCATTGGAGCTCGTGCTCCAGGAGAAGGTGCGTCCAATATGGTGGAATCTGATTCAGAAGGTCGGGGTCCGGAAAATCCCAAATTGACGGGTTAGTGTGAGCTTATCCATGCGGTTATGCACTCTTCGAATAGGAATCCATTTTCTGACCTGGCTTTCGTGCTTTGGTGGGTCTCCGAGATCCTTTCGATGACCTATGTTGTGTTGAAGGGATATCTATATGATCCGATCGATTGCGTAAAGCCCGCGGTAGCAACAGAACCGGGGAAAGTATACAGAAAAGACAGTGCTTTTCTATTAGATTAGTCTTGGTTAGTGATCCCGGCTCAGTGAGTCCTTTCTTCCGTGATGAACTGTTGGCACCAGTCCTACATTTTGTCTCTTTGTAAGTCGTGTAAGGTTCAATGCTTTTGATTCGCTCCTATCTATATTTTTAGTCTTTGTTAAGTGTGCATCTCTTTCTTGTATGAGTCTTTGCCTTGATGTGTAATAGATCTGCGGGGAAGCCCCAGTAGCCTATGCGTCTTTCTTTCCGTCCCTTCTTTATGTAAAGCATTGTAAGGATTCTAACTCTCTTTAGTCTCTTAGTCTTAAAAGTAGTATGTCCGTCTGGCTTTCTGTTAGTGTAAGCTGTCGAAGTGGTGGAAGTATTCTATCGAGTGTCTGTTCTTCCTTTTCCCTTCAATTAAGTATAAGTCAGCAAGCAGCTTCCCCTCGGTCGGTTGAACCAGCAGCTTTCCCATTACCTCCTCCAGGTCAGGATGGCACCTCTTGCAAGATTCGTATTCTTCCCAGCTCCCAACCTGCCCTTCGCCAGTTGGAAATGGAGGCAAGAGGTCGCCCAAACCCGGGTTTTTTGCTTGAAAAAAGGACCACTACTAAGGGAGAGGCGTACAGATGAGAAAGTAGGTGTCACGTGTACTAATTTTCTCGGTCTGTCCGCTGAAAGCGAGAGGTATGAAATCGCTCGACTGAAAGGAGAGGAAGAGGAGTGGCTCTACTGTTAAGAAGATAAACAGAATTAGAGTTACCGCTTTCTTTCATTTCGGAATGTGGGACGACAATAGAAGTTCTCGCTTTCAGAGTTTAGGTACAGGCCCATAGATAGGAATAGGGTGGAGGTTCATTTGATTCGCGCTTGATTACAAGAAGCTCAAAAAAAAGAGAAGGCCAAGGAAAGAGGCGAAACTCCACTAGAAAGGGGAAGAGTGGCCACTCGACCGACTATCATGAACGAAGTGAGGGAAGGAGTTCGGATTAGATCCCTTAGGAGAGAGACGGAAGGTATTAATAAATATAATAAGGTCTTTGACGATCCAGTATTAGCTAGCAAGTGTATGGACTCATACTTTGATGACTCCCTAGTGGCCAGAGAAACCTTAGCTTCACCCTTGGACGTATCATCTACTCTCTCTAGCTCTCGACTTGACTAGAACATTTCTTTAGCTCTTTTGCCTTAGGGGCATCAAGAACCGGAATGGATATCACATATGCCCTTCTCTTTGATCCATAGCTAACAACTCACCGTACCAAGCGCGGCAGCCTCGCCCCCTCGGGAACGGAATCCTACCCTCTTGATATGTTAGCCAAACAGCCCAGATGGGACGAGACTAGTCCGATCAACAGATACTAAATACCTCCTATTCAGTATTCTCATTACTCCCATACCAAGGGAAGAAGTGCTCTCTATAGCCGCCTTTATCTACTATGTGTTAAGAAAGTGTGGGCAAAATGGATATAAGCAGCAGTGGAATCCAGCGGCAGGATAGACACGAAAGCGGGATGAAATCAAGAAATGGAATAGGAGAGGGAGTAGTCTGAAGGGTAAACTATATATAGGCCTAGGCAGTTTAGTTTCCCTTTCCGAAGTTAGTGAGCCTAGCTCAACCGTTGGGAGAGGTTCTGAAAGAAAGGCCTCGTCAGCAAGATCTTAGTCAACGGCATCTGCCAACAAACAAAGAGAAAACATAGAACACGAGAACCAGAACAACTCCAAAGAAAGAGGGCTTTAGCAGTTAACGAGAACCTTAGTGAGAATCTTGTACGCCACGTTACATAGACTAATCGGGCGGAAGTGACTAGTGGAACTTGGATTCCAGCACCGGGCGTTGTATATGGATTTTCTTTTATGTCAAGAGACGTAGGGGTCAGGAATCTTTCTTATCGCCCTAAAAAGCCTCGGACCTTCTTACCCAAAACATCTGGATTGCTCATAGACTTGCTACTCTTACTATTTCACTGACTTCCATAAAATCCCTCCTTTAAAAGGGGACAGCTGGAAAGAGATTAGAAATGTAAGGGCTTAGCACAGGAGCTAAAGACGCTTACCACTAGAATCGAATTTGATGTGCTTACCTTCTTCCCTAAGATAAAAAAACAATTACAATATACTAAACACCCGGGGACTTATTGATACTGCAGGTCTTACCCCGTAGCAGGCTCTCTATATGATGTCAGGGAAAACTTTCCTAAGAGACTAACTACTTTAAAGGCTTCCTTAGAGGTGGAGGGGAACAGCGCTTACCTAGAGTAAGAAAAGAGGGGAATGTCATAAAGAAGGCTAGCCTTTCAAAGAGACAGAGACATGGGTTGAAGAGTTCGAAGGACAGATGTGCCAATTATGACTATTTATATAACAATATAAAGCCTCTATCAATTGGATGTTTGAAAGGTAACTAGAAATATCGTAAATAAAAGAATCTTACGCCTAAAAATCCCATGTCTTTCCGGACCAACCCAACCGGTGATTTCCAACAAGTCTCTCTTTTTTTGTTTGGGGGTTAAAGAATCGCTTCGCACCTTTAATAGAATAGCATGTACCCATCTTCCTAAAACCGATGCCTTAGCACAAAAGTCATATTAGAGAGAACTGGCCCAAGGGTTGACGCACCTCTTCCTGTTTAGCATTCTTCCTGCCCACTCAAAATATACCTGCTTACTTGCTCTCATGCAGCGAAGAAAGCTTTCAGTCTCGCTTACCCGAAAGCTAACCTATGAGAGAGATTCTTTGACAACAGACCGGCTATGCGCGAGGTAAATACGGCTTAAAGAACGGCGCTATGCCTCGAAGAGTGACTTCTTACCTCTCCCTCTCTAAATTTGCCCTGCGGCACTTGATGACACTTACACTTATTCCCTTAACAGAAAACCTTCTCTAAAAAACTGATTTACATCTCGGCCAGCAACAAATTCTACTGATTAGCTCGAGGAACCGAAGGTGTTGACTAGAAAAATGCGTTTCTTGCTTTTACTACATTGACATTTTTTTCCCCCTATTCATAAACTAAGCTCGCAAGATATAAAGTGGAGTCTCGCTACAAGTCGAGCTTGAAATGGAAAGTACAATGGATAAAGTCTCGCTCGGGAGCGATATACGTTTTGTCTTGTTCTCTTTTCACCTTTCTAACTTCTCCCGCCAAAGGTTCGATGGGTTCGGGTGGCCTAACGAGATTAGCATAGCAGGTCTTTTTCATATGAACGGGAAAGAAGAGGCCGGGCTTAGGATTTGGTAGGAATAAGAGCAAAAGCTGCGATAGAAGTTAGGAGCTCGGCTTTATCCTATTTTGCTTCGGGTTGATTTGATCAGGAAGGAAGGGATTTCTCCTAACAATAGGAGACAGATCAGATATAGAGCACTAACACAGTCAATCCAGGGTGAATCTCATTGCATCTACTTCCGCTCATCGAAAGTCTACCTCCGACTGAATCAATATCTCCTTTTCCCTTTGCTGCCATGGAGAGCGATGTTCCGCCTCTTTCTTAAACAGCTCTCGCTCATTCATTTTACTGAACCTGAACCCTTCCACCAAGAAGACAAGCGGAGCGATCAGTGTGATCAAGCGAGATATCATGCCTTTAGTCCGTTTTTTCCTTCTTTTGGGCTCGGGTCGAAGAAGTCGAGACCTAACAAAACAAAAGACTTTACTTCATCAACAATTACATTGCCTCATTCGGGGCGATGATTTTGGACACGTAGCGTTGGAACTGAACGATGAAATTTTTCTATCTCCTAGCCGAGAATAGGAAATCCAAGAGCAGAACATATTCATTCGATGATCCCTATTCATTCGGTCTTTGCTTCGGAACAAAACAATTAGAATTAGGCTCGGTCAACTGGAATGTGTATTATCCATATAGGGGATCCTCCAGTTGAGAAGATCCATCTCCCTTTGCTTTGCCAAATAGAGACTGAAAGAAGCTTCTATTTATAGGCCTTGGAGGCCATTAACTCTTTCTTATTTTTTAATAAGTGGTGTCCTGTCTTGCTTATGACGACGGGCCGACCCCTGTTTTTCGCGGGTATCGAAACGTGGCTTGACACCGATGAGAATCTGTCATACTAGTACTCCACCAGGAGCTGCCAAAGTACGTTCAGCCAATCGTCACTCGTCCGTCCTTGATTCACTTGATTGATCTGATCAGACGCTTGCTTTTTCCCAGCCGTTTACAGCTCAATCCGTAAGTTCACACTAGTCAGTACAGCTTTTTTTTGAGTTTAGTGAAGAAGTTTATAAAAGAAGAAAGTAACAAAAAAACTTGGCGGAAAGCTCTATGGGCCGAGGCTATATGGGCTTAGGCCTTTTGATGGCTGTCATTTTCTGGGCTATTTGGATGGACTCAGATCCTTTCATGTAGGAGATAGGTGGGCGCTTTCCCTTCTTTTTTGGCATAGACCGGCTTTATATGATATGGTCTTTTTCCTTGAGTCAGGACCTCGGGCTATGGAGCCTGGTTTGGTCCTAGACTTGTGCCCGGTTTTCGGGACCTGTGTTCGTGATCGGGCGTGTGGGGACTGGTTGGACGTATTCTATATAGAAATAGAAGGCACCGCACCAGGGGGAAGCGAGTAAGAACCACACCGGGTATCAGCAGCGTAAAGAAGCTTCTGACCGGCCCCATTAGTTGCAATCGGTTGAGTTACGAGCTATGGAGCTAGGGCAGCTACTTTGACTATTTCTTATAAAAAGAAGTATTTGGTGCTCCGACAAGGGCTACCCCTAATCTGAGATTGTGCTAGACTATCATTTCCGGCTAAGACCTCTACCAAAGGTCATGTTCCGACTTCCGGTTCTTCTTTTTCCTTTTGACTTTCTTGCGGAATTGACTTATCATAGGCTGCCCTTCCTCCCCCACAGCCTCTTGGTTCACGATCCAGGAAAGCAAGAATCGAAGCGATCCAAGCACGCTGGGGTTCTTTTGTTTTGAGCAAGCTCTAAATCCTATGTCCTCGTGCTTGAGCCAAGCCTATTTTGAAGCCAGTCGTGGAAGATGTCGCCCTGGCTCTAGAAAGAAGCTATGAAGCGAGAGCCTCTGAACCTATGTTAACTGTGGATGGGCGTTAAGGTCCTGTGGCCATTGATAGAAAGAAGTGGTCTTCCGGGCCAATGGTAGAAGCGGTAGAAGCATTGAAAGTAATGTTCCTGGTAGAGAATGGATCTTCTGGACTGGGGAAGCGTACAAAATTGAGCGAAATCCGGCCTATACGGATAGAAGGCAGCGGTCCTAATGTCCCGATTCTATGCCCGTCGGAGAGCGTATGGGCCTCTGAGACAAGGAAGCCTTGCTTGAAAGAGTCAACGGAGCAATGGATTATTTGAATCCCCGTTACTTTTTTAATAATTAAGAATGATGACCACAACAGCATGGGCTTGTTGAATGGCAGGCTTGACTGGCAATGGAAAGGATTTGGCTCATCCAAATCAGATGATCCTGAATCAAATACTCTTAATAGTGGTTCGCTTAAAAGATCTGTACTAAAAACATCCCTATTCCTACCGGGAAATCACACATGAAAAAGAGTACGCGAAAAAAGCACCTTTAGGTGCCAGGAGTGCGGCGTCCAGCCACATTTGCTTCGAATCGAGTACCAGCACCCGCGGATGTCCTATTTCGTCTGATTCAACAAGTGGATCCTCCTATCCCGGACCAAAAGAAGTGGCTAGTGGATCTGGATAACCTTTCTTCCCTTCTACTTTTAGTAGTCGATGTTATACCGGTACTAAAGAGAAGTAATTGAATTGGCTTAGAAGCGGCTTCAACCTGAGAGGCCCGAAGTCTTCTCCCAGAGTCCTAAGAAGAAAGACTAAGTAGATAGTCGGGGCTAGCTTCCTCAACTCCGAGATGCAGGAACTAGTCAATCAACTGCCCGAGAAATGATGTTGATTGATGTCCTTCCCGCTTTGTGAAGTCAATAATCTAAGTAATGGGTAAGTGGTAAGACCAGAAAGAAGTAGCATTCTATCTGCTGGTGTAACCTTTCGTTGGCTAACCACGCTGCGGATTCGAACCACAGGTTTTCCTTACGTGGTAAATGGTCCCTGTAAAAATCATCTTCCGTCAACCCGGATCCTTTCTTTTTACCTTATTAGTGCCCTATGCATAGTGAATACCCCACCCGAGCTGTAGCGGTCTCCCCGTCCCGCCATTAGGAACTAATGGGGTCTTCTTTCAGCTATCATTTTTTGCATTTTGCGTAAGTGATGTTCGATATCGCTTCTGTGCGGTGACTCCTGAGTAGCGAATGGAATTGGAACCTCTACTCACACTAAGTTCCTGAGCTTCGCCTGCTCGCTTTGACTGCTCTGGAGGACAGATACCTGATCAGTAAAAGAGGCATACTAAAAAGGTTGATTTCGATAAGAATGTTGGGCAGTCCATGATTAATAAAGTAGCAAGCTTCCTCCCCTGACTCGACAGTCGAGCTTGCCTTGGTTTCGTTCCCTCCCTTAGTTGCTGTCATCCCTATCCTGGAAGTCGATCGGCCTCATCCAATCTTACTTGATAAGCTCAGGGCAGCACCTTTCTCTATTCAAGCAACTGTAACTCTTATTCAATCAAGCAAGGAAACTCTAACTCTTATTCTTTCCTGATTGGTGGTGTAACCTACTGTTTATCTTTCCGTGCCTCTCAGTGCACTCTCCCTTAGTAGGTTTCCGCGCCTCTCTTTCTTAGGATCAAAGGTTGCTGTAACTCATACAAGGAAGTATGAGGGCTGGGAGTTGTATTGTAGCAGCTCGACTTGTAATTGTTGTTGTTAGGGAGGCATCGCTTTCTATCGTACCCCTACCCGTAACCTACCTTTGTGAAAGGGCTGCTCGAGTCGAAGGAATCAGAATAAAGCCATTGCCAGTTTACTTAGATGATCTTTCTTTCCTTACCTATCTTCCTGGCCGGGAGGAATCCAGCTTTTACCTCTCCTAAACAGTCATTTCAATCTTTCAACTTCTATCTACCCGGGGCTGCTGACTTCTGCTTCCTTGTCTTTCTCATCATAGTACCCTCCTTTCCTGGCCTCTCGTACGCGAATGCTTCTGCCTCCCTTAACAGGAACAGAAATGCGGAGGTTCTTACTCCAACGCCCGAGCCTGGTTTGAGGTTCTACAGAGGTGAAGGACAGGGACTTGCTTCTTTCCTTGTCTTACTCTCTGCGCCGTCCCTTTTCTCTTTCCTTGCTTATCTTCACTGATGCTAGGTGAAGGTTTCCTCCAGTGTAACTAACCTCCCATTGTTTCTTTCCTCTCATATCCTCCTTCCCAACCTCTCCTACAGCAAGCATCCATTTCGTCAAAGAAGGACGGAGCCGGTTAGTCAGCATTCTACTACCAACGAGCAGCAAACTCCTTGCGACTCTAATTGATCAAAACCAAAAAAGGGCTACCACCTTCCATGCACAGAAGAGAACGTTAGGGTCATTTTGTTTAAATGTTAAAAAATGGCTGGAAGATAGGGTTATCGAGCTACCTTCTGTGACAACTGTCCCGACAGCTGAAGACGAGAAGCATTCGTAGCGTTTATTCACTCGCGGGCTTGCTCATTCATTCGTTCGTCAACTCGTTAAGGATTAGCAGCACCTTCTACTCATACTGTCACACCGGCAACGAGAGCAGTAACAGCAGTTCATCATGCACCTTCGCCTAGAGTTTGAAACTCTCCTAGACTAGACCAGATAGACTTTCTAGGAAAGTTCCGTGGCTTCATCCTTGGACCTTGGAGTCGGATTAAAAGTGCTATCAATGCCGGCCGATCACTAATTCTACGTCAAGGGTGAGTTAGTCTTGACGCGGAGCGAAAGCGGCTTGGACTATTAAGTAAGGGTATTAACCATTAGGTTTGGTACTGGCGATAGAATTGTTTTGAAGACAGGTCTAGTTGTTGTGAATTGTTAACCTTTTTAGGAGAAATAGGAAATGCAGTTCGGAGCGGTGGATCAACTGATTAACAGACAAGCATGGGAAATTCACTCCTGTAGTAAAGTATGCTCGTCTTGGAATTGGATCTTCTCTTAGCATGAAAAAGCGTAAGTAAGGGGCCACCCACCCTTTCCCCTTACACCTATTACCCCATAAGATAGGCCACATCCAAAAAGACTCAAATGAAACAATAATGAAAAAGTAAAAACGGCCGAGCCGATAGTTTTTAAAATCCGTATTCCCCCTACCCCCGTGGGTGGATGCCGTTCACAGATTTTCAATACCTTAAGATATACAGGATGGGTCGTATCCTGTACGTTTTGCAGCAGGCGAAGGAAATCTTCTCGAGTAGCGCCCTCGCCACTGCTTTCCTTACACTCTAAAGCAAGGCGCTGTGCTATGTCGAGAAAGGTGTCGGGTTCTCTGGGATTGTGCTTGCAGAAAGATTCCAGAATAATCGCCACCTTTCTACGGATTGATGCTATCATTCGGATGGGCTTGGGGGAAATCCACCGCTTCCACCCAATTATCGATCGCCTGCTGGGGCTCGGGGAGGGTGTCCTCCGTTGTTTTGGGGTGGAAACAGGAAAGGAAGAAATTTTTGAGTTTTCTTTTTATTTGGTTGGGGCTTTCATTATCCCCGTCCCCTGCATCCATCCAATGGATGAGATCTTTATCACCCGAGAACCTTACAGCAAATCGAATGGCCAAGAGAATTCCGCCAGAGAACCCTATCTTTATGAGAACGAAAGAGAGGGCTCGAACCCCCAGAGAGACCCCAACCTTTGAAAGTAGGGCCTGAAAAAATGCAATCGAACTTAGGCACACACCGAGCAAGGCAAAAAGGATTAGGAACGCATAGAAAATGTGACGGAACCTCTTCATGTTTATGATGGATGATTTTTTCTGACTCCTCTTTCTGTTCTATTGATCAAAAGCTTCCAGCGGGCAGCGCCACGCCGGTTTGGAACCCACTTCCGCGACCCATTTCTCTTATCTAAGATAATTTTACATTTTTGCTTCGCGACTTTTCTACTTGGCTGTACGACATGAGAGTTTCCGTATTAAAGGTCAACCCCCCACTTTCATGAAATATTCAATGATCTTTCCCCTCTGAATTAAAGACTCGAAGTCCCAATATTATCCCATCAAGATCTTACTGGCCAACAGGTTGTTCGTCGTCTTGAGGATCATGTCGATCTGGTCACTTTCTATCACTGGTTGGAGGCTTTGGCCCTGAATCTCCCCACATAAACATAAGTGGTAAACGACTCCAAATTTGATGCATAACATAATCTATTTCTCGTGGCGGGGCGACATCGATATTGTAACAAAATTGCTTGAGATCGGCCATCCTATTATTCCCTCTATGCCTAAGCCTACCTACAGAGCTGACCGAAGGGACTAAACAGATTCTATTCTTAATCAATCGGTCGCTCCCTTACACTTCCTGCTTACCGGTCCTTACCAAACTCCCTACCAATGGTTTTGATTAGACGGCCCCATATCTCTTTCTGCGGATTCCCTACCTGCTTGTGGAAGTGGTCGGGCTACCAGGTGGATGCTCAAACTCTTTATTCTCAACTGTGTTCTTTTACACAGAATAACTACCCACTGGATAGAAAAGCACTCACTGATATCTCACCCCAAATTCCTAAGGGGAAGGTAGACGCGAGTATGCGACAGGAGTCTCAAATAAAAAGAAAAAAACTTTTTCAAGAACCCGCAGGAGAGTAGGATACATTATACTCGGGCAGGCGAAATCCATTCGGTCAAGCAAGATAGGACTCGCGTCCACTCTGAACCTATGGGTCTAACCGGCCCGAGCCTAAGACTCCCTTACCGATACCGAGAGAGAGAGTGACTTTCTAAACTCGTGCAATCGATAACTGAAGAGTGACTTTCTTTCCTGAGCTAACCTTCTCAACCACGTTTCTATATGCCATTAGGAGAAGTCAGTCTGCGCAATCCGCGATCATTAACCCGGCTCTGCACTACTTTTTCTTAAGACGTCTGTATTCACTTTCATTCAGACCCGAACCGGAGAATTATCCACAAGACCGCTTCATACGCCGAACTCGAGAAGAAGCTTTCGAAGGCGCGTGTACCATTACTTGTTATTCCACTAGTTCTTTTGGGCAAGATCAATATATAGTGAGTGATCAGTTATGATATGATTGCTCAAACTACGATACATAGTTTCAAGTTAGGCCTTACTTAAGCCTGGTCTTGGTCTCCTCCCCCAGGTCTCAGCTTCAGGCTCCCACTGATGAATGTATGAAAACAGCAAGGCAAGCAAATGCACGAACCTATGAGTACGAAGTCGCTCATCATATATATGGTGAGAAAGCTTCATTTAGTGTGGAGCCTGCTACCCCTAGACCGCCTCTTCGGGTTTTTTTCCGAATGAGCTCTTGCTATTTCCCTTTCTTCCTTCTTTCCTATGGGACAATTAAACGCCCTTTCCAGCTTCACCAAAATAAGATTCTTGCATAGTCGATTCATTAGGGTCGTCACCTTCTACCCAACTAGTGGAAGTATCCACCGTTTTCTTTGTCTGTTAAGCCTCACAGCTAAGCTATGGGACTTCCTAAAGAAAACAGCAATCGTAGTTTATCAACCACTCACAAGACCACCGAGATCTTTGACTTAGCTCCCAAAGGTAATAATCCACCCGGCCCTTCCCCAACCGGGAGCAGAAGATAACGAAAGGGAGACAAAGTCCTAATCATAACACAAGCTACCCATTCCATCTATCATATCAGTCGAGTCGATCCGATTCGTTCTTATCTATAGATAAGGCAAGAGAGAACTTATGACCTCGCGGATGGAGAGGGATTCGAACCCCCGGTATTCCTATAAATACTTCGGTTTTCAAGACCGACTCTTTCAACCGCTCAGACATCCATCCTCTTCGCTTCCCAAGATATTTAGGGAAAAGGGCCTTGTCGGCCGCCGCTTGCTGACGACAGAACGCATCGTCAATTAAAGAGTCTTCGCGTTAACGCCCCTTATTGAGAACTCAAGTTTCGCGCTTATCTACTCCAATATTTCTCAGCTCAACTTGACGTAAACCCTTTATCTCCGAAAAACCTCATCCGACTTGAATTTAGCGCATCGACTCTTTATACTTTATTGGTACGATCGCGAATAGAGCGCACCCTTCGGGATGCGCTTACTCGCTTGCTCCTTAACCGTAAAGCAAGGAAAGAGAGTCCCGTCTGCCTGTAAAAGGGTATCAATCTCTAAAAGGGTGTTACACCCAGAAGATTCCAGAACTTATTCCTAGCTACAATCCGCTGATCTACGACCACCCTCTGCTCTATCATCCGCATTCCATTCAGGAGTTAAGAATGGGAGTGGAATATAATTACAATAAATATGAAATTCTATTTTAAAAAGTAGCAGCTAGACACTACCAAACAGGCGGTATTAAAGAAGAAGCTAAAGCAGAGGGTTGGAGGGTGGTCTACGATCACCTGAAAGCGAAGAGTTGTTGTAGATAAGGCGAACTGTGGAAGTAGATCAGATTCTCTTAGAGAGGTCGAAGAAGGCCACAAGTTGAAGCAGCCGATGCTTTGGTCATTCGGTTGACTCCTTGCTGTCAGTCCGTGCTTGCTGTCATGCTGGCGCAGGGGTTTCGGCCGGTTTTACCTACTATTGGATTTGAACCAATGACTCTCGCCGTATGAAAGCGATACTCTAACCGCTGAGTCAAGTAGGTCAAGCTGAGTCAAGTAAGAGAAAATAGACCCCTATAAGAGAAAGCCGCGTAACCAGAGTTCCCCTTACTATACAAGAAGGGCGGAGCGCTAAGAAAGAGAAAACGTTATCACTATACGAAATGAGACAGCGGCTAGCACGCTAAGATCAACCACTTATGCAGGGAGAATCCAACACCAGTAGAAGTAGACCCTGAAAAGTGGTTGATCCGGTTCACTAAAGAGCAGGAGAGGCAAAGCCGCTGGGGCAAAGGTGCTGAGGGTATCTGAGTCAGCTACGCCAATAGCGTAGCCAGAAGCACGAGTAAGATCATTAGTAGATAGAGTTATTGATCCATCGCCAGTGGCGTGAAAAGCATATCCTGTTACATTACAGGTGAAGATCCAGATTGAGTGCTTGAAGTAGATCCAGTTGATTTGGCTTATGTACCGGCACCATCAATAGCTTATCCATCACGGTCTTGCCCAACATTCCTTCCAGGTCGGTAGCCAGTAGCGGCACTAGTGGTTTATTTATATATATTTTTTATTCAACCGATGAAGCATACGTTGATCCAGCAACAACCAACCAACGAGTGGCGGATTTGGAATTCGGAATATAAACCACTGGGAATTTTCCGGAAAACGAAGAACTGATTCTATTGAACCTTCTTCCACCTGTATTTACTTTCGGATTAGGATGCTAAGTTACCTGGTTCTATTTTCGAGAAAGATCCAAGGGAGGAAAGGAAGTTCATTTTGAAACTCGAGCGGCTTACAGCTCAAAGCTAGGCCTTCTCACTTCACTAGTTAGTATTCCTTTGAGAGGATCAGACTTAGGAGTTTAGTTACACGTTCAAGCTAAAACT
Source organism: Rheum nobile (assembly GCA_027886185.1). NCBI lineage: Eukaryota > Viridiplantae > Streptophyta > Magnoliopsida > Caryophyllales > Polygonaceae > Rheum > Rheum nobile. Next base: position 217,237 of record WOAB01000186.1, on the reverse strand, counting down.
GCTTAAGAGAGTCAAGTCCAGATATAGCATAAGGACTATATATATGGTATTCTTACGAATCCTAATTGTTAAAGGGAATTGTTAAATTAACCATTTTCGGATATTTATAAGAATTAGATTCCGCTATGTAACCATATTTATTATTTTTAAAATTATCCTCTCGGTAAACTTCTTTAGCTCTGATTCCTCTGAGTTCAGAAAGGTTCGTATTCGGATGTGGCCGATGTAGCATACTATGTAAGACTCTTCTTCCCGCTCCTCTTCCTGTATCTCTTCTCCTGACCTCAAAGGAGTAAGATATATGATAGCCTTATTTATCATCAGTCGAGTAGTAAACAAACTCCTACATCTCTTTCTTCTGTACCTGGTCATGTTTATCATAGTTGATGCTCCGCTTGGGGAGAAAAAAATGAGAGGCGGGTAGGCTGGCCCAGCCCAGGCAAGAGTTGCACGTGGTCGGTTGTCAGATACCACTGGTTTTTCATTCAGACATATGCGGGATAGAATGTCCTAACAAAGCCTTTTTTTTATACAATACAATCCATTGTTGCTTGCCTCTCACCATCTTACACTCTTGAGCAAAGCTCCGGCTAGGGAAAGAAAAGAGAGGCGAAGAGCATACTCGAGATCAGTGACTATGGACCAGAAGCCAATAACTATAGTTATGAGTTTCCGAAACCGAAGGCTCTTCAAAAGTGCTTTCTGAACAGAGCGGGTTGTTGGCTAAGGAAGATATTTCTGGAGTGACAAAGCTATTGAATATAATCTTCGACAGAGGAGAGCGAAGAAGAGGCATTTTGGGGTTCGGGAATGACTAAAGCACTACTAAAAAGGGCAGAGAAAGCCAGAGACAAGTAAACGGATTGACTAAGCCAATCATGAATGACCACCTAAGGAAGCGGCTAGGCTAAGGCTAAGAGGAGAAAGCAAAGGGTGGTCTACGATCAGAAGACCTTCCATTCTTGTACCGATGGCTTTCTTTCCTGAGAATGCTAAGATGAAGGCTCGCTGGCTAAGAGCGGAGTCATCGCCCAGCTTACGAGTACGGGACTCAAAAAGAAATAGTTGAATTGATCGATCAGGAAAGCATTTAAAAAGCTCAGTTTCAAAGTTTTCGTCGAAGTTGAAGTCCTCGCCCGTTCTAGTCTAGATCTAGACTAGATAAAAGAAATGTAAGCAGAAGTTTATTAAATAATAAGAAAGTAAGCGCGCACGTATGTCGAAAACACCTTTCACAAGCGTGATTTTCTTTCGGATGATTTCCTTCACTTCAATAGTCAGAGGGATTGCAGGCACCCGGCCTTGATTGCTCTTTTAAGGTAAGGACTTTCGTTCCCCGTTCCAGTTATTAGTAAGGAGAAGAGGGCTTGTTGGCAGATCAGCTTCCTTTTTCGAGTTACAAGTTGGGCAGCAGGCCTCAGAGCTAAATTATAGAATTGAGTTTCCATTTTCCCCGTTATAGGCTTCTAGCCAAACCCGAGAGAGGCTCAGTGTGAAATCTGGCCGGAAAAAAGGAGATTTTATCATCTCTTCTCGATGTGATCCTTGAAAGAGGAACGAACTCGAGAACGTTTATCTTCCGCTTTTTCTTTGTTACTGTCTTAGCTTAGCGTGTGTGCTTCTATTCTCTTTACGCCCATAAGGCAGGGAAAGACAGACCTTGTTGAAGAAGCTGAGAACGTGGTAGTGGCAATCATTAGGTAGAGTAGCAGACTCCTTAAGGTAGTTTTTACTTGAGAAAGGTCTTTTTTTCCAACTTTGCTATTGTAATACTAAGAAGACTTTTATAAAGAATGTGAAAACAGTCTTCAACTTTCATTTTTAGATTCTATTCTTTAATATAGCATCAGCACGACTATAACATTTCTGTAGGAACTTCACCCTATCCTAAGGCAGTCTTAAGGACAGACTAGTTCTAGAAGCAGGCGTGTTCTATAATTCAAGGGAAAGATACTGTTTCATTCTTATGATTTTACTATTATTGTCTTAAGAGATCACAGAAAGTAAAAGAAGTCCGCTAGAGATCAGAAATTGTTGAAGCCTGTGAATTGCGTATAGAAAGAAAACGAACCACTTCTATTTTCGGAGTCCACGGAGCGGTATATGAAGAATGGCTTTTTGGTCCCTTTCGTCCAGTGGTTAGGACATCGTCTTTTCATGTCGAAGACACGGGTTCGATTCCCGTAAGGGATAGGTACTCATTCTCGGCCAGCCATACTTGTTTGCCTTTTTTTTTACTACTGGCCAAAACAAAAGAGATTAGCCTCTTGATCGATCGATTGATTGGATCGAAGAAGAGGTTGATTGAAGTGTGAGATCAGCCCAAGACTAAGGCCGAGCAACTAGCTGCTGCAAGAGTGGACGTCTATCTATCTTACCACGCTCTCCTACTCCTATAAAGGCGGAAAGAATGCTCTGCTCATCTTTCTTACGGCTCGTTACCGCAGCGCTCGTTCACCCCTTCGGCTTCTTCAATTCAAAAAAAGTTTACCTAAAAGAATAGGTAAATAGCCTTTTGAAGCGAAGGCATTATTGAAGGAAAGAGATGGCGGGTCGGTAAATTGCATTAGGTAGGAGATGCAGGACCTGTCTTAACCACAAGTGCATTCGTCATCTGATCTACGACCACGCCCCACCAAATTTGGATTCCAAAGTGTGTATCTTTTCTTTACTTTTAAGTGAAGAGGGTGACAAGGGGTATACTTTTGTAGCCGTCTCATCAATGAGCGTAGATTGATAGAGATGGCTTTTGTGCCGGTCAATCTCTATCCCATTCTTAAGGTATAGTTTTGTTTGATTACAGATCGGCAGGTGATCTGTCCTTTCTCCCCCTTTCGTCAGTCGTCTTGATCCGCCAGACGGTCTTCTTGCAGAACCTTGAAGAGGCTTGATGGGAAAGAGAAGTGAAGAAGGAGAACAAATGGAAGGTCTCTCTCTACCTCACAAGCTCTTGGATCCCATGGCTAAGGCTGACTTTGATGGATTTTGGGTGAGGGTAGAGGAGTAGGATAGAACCTAATTAGGGCATTTTTGGCATATATATAATAAGGATAGTGCCGAGGCTCTCAAGACATTTTTGAAGAGAAAGTTGGATCATAAAGAAGAGCCCTCATTTTGCCTTTGTTTGAAGAGGAAGAATCCTACTGGACTCATTTAAGATAGGAATGGCTAAACTTCATTGTCCTAGGAAGAATGCTAATGAAAGCAAAGGTCAAGAATATCTTGGTTTAACAGAGTCAAAATCTCGCTTTTCTCCATTGTACTATGATTGCTAGATAGCATTCCAAGCTCCTTAATAGAATTCCTATCGAACGGGAATTCAATTAGTAGTGCTGCTTGCTAGAAATCTCTTTCTTTTGGAGGACAGCAGACTTCAGAAATTCTTTTTCATTATGAATTTTCTTCGATTGATGGATAACAACAATTGAGAAAACGATTTCAAAAGAAGCTTTCGAAGTGAAATGAAAGTAAATTATATCAGATGAACGCTATCCTTCAAAAGAAATAGCCTGATTTGCCTACCTATATTCATAGCATGACGAACATGAGGCAATCGTTAGATTGTAACGAAGGTTTGAGTTCGGCAGCTTGTTGTTTAGTTCCATTAGTCTAACAGCTACCTTTATCGGAGATAACCAAGTCGTATTCCAATTTGAAATCCTTCATGAAGTCAGGCAGCTGAAGCGGACCAAGGGCTTTCCATTGAGGATCGTCACCAGCCCACCTAGTTTTCCTTCTTTTACTAGTCTTATCACCTTCGCCTATTTCACCATCTCCTTCAGGTTGTCTGTCCCATCTACTACGCCTTCGTTCTCCAGAACTTCCTGGGTGCTCCTGCTGTTCACTTCCATCATAAAAAACTTGATTAGAATAGAAAGGTTTACCTTTGATATCCGTAAAAGCTTAGTTCAAATCTGATCCCAGATTTGGTACTTCCTCTTGTCTGCCCTTCTTTTGTGGCTGATGGACATTCAATAAAGCTGATTCATCTGCTGTTGCCTGATCTACGACCACCCTCAACCTATCGATTGAGTGAGTTGGAGAAGAAAGTCTTACAAGGCTACGACTCTATCTAACAGAGCCAATACGCCATCCGTAACCTGTCGGTCTTCATTCCTTCTAACCCTTGAGCTTCCTAAACTACATATCGGTTGAGAAACTGCCCACCGTAGACTTAGAGGCGAGCTTCCGGCTTCACTCTACCTATCTAAAGAGCCGTCGCCTAAACGGCGCCTCAACTTCTCCTAAACGCCCTTTGCGCATTCACTCGAGTCACATGCAACCAGGCAATCGAGTTTAGGACATCTAGTTTAGGGCCAGAAAAAGTTGGAACTAGATTGGAAAGCGGAAAGCAGGGCATCAACCCTTTTTTTTGGCACATGAGGGTGGATGTAATTCAGCGACCCAAGAGTTTCCCAACCGATTTTCCAACTGCAACTGAAAGGACCGGCTGAAGACCCTTCTTTTTTCCTTTCGAAAGCTAAGAACGGGGGATATCATAAGATAAATGTGCGACATTACCGAGGATGACAAAGGAGCGAGATACGAGATAGAGGGTGGCATAGGCATAGAACATAGCATATAAGAATGGATGTATTGTATTCCCGGGGAAAACCAGTATGACGATTAGCTTCCAGTCCGAATCCTAATCCGGTACATATTCGTAGCTATCTCCTCGCTTAGGGCGGTAGTTGAGTAAGCAAAGAAGAAGTTTTCTAAAAAATTCCTTTTATAAGATCGTCGAGATTGGCTTGGTCTTCAGTGACATGATCTTCCCTTGCGTGATTTTTCTGCCTATTGAATGACTCCCCTGCATATTAATTTGATCTTCTCGATAGCCAGATAGTTTAGAAGGGTGGTCGTAGATCAGCTCATGGAACTACTTTTTGAAGAGCTAATTTGTGCACCTGAAAGGTTGGGTTTCAGTACCCCAAACGAAACTCACTATATGATGTTTTTGATCCCATATTGTTCATCCGTTTACGTAGAGGCAAAAAGTTTCTTTCCCGAGGGATATTCGTACACAGAAATGGTCAATCTTTATCAAAGCAATTTGGACTAGCTCAAAAAGGTAAGGTGTAATTCCATGCTTGTCGAGAAAGTTTTCATTGTCCGGCTAGCCCTAGATCTTAATCTTTTGACTTGGTAGGGACAATGCCTTTGAGGTAGAGTGACAGGATGAAACTTCTGAACACCTGGATCAAGTCCAAGGAAATGAGCCCTCTTTAGGAGGTAGTATATACTTATGGACTCATTGGTAAAGGAAGACTCCCTAGCTCGATTTTATGAAAAGCTCTCTTTATGTAGGAGTGAAACCTGGTAAGATCCGCTCCTTATAATATGAAGTGCCTGGCTCCAGCGGCGGTGATGAAATCCTTGTTGACTTGCGGTCTGTCTATTCCAACTTTGACTTTCATTTCTAGGGTTGAGCCTTTAAATTAAGAAACTATAGACTCCTAGCCCCTTAAAGCAAGCTATCCAATAGTGATTCTTTCATCTACAGTATACTCATCTTTCCTTCGATTCTCTAGATGATCAGCACAACTCTCTGCTACGTCGCTCATCTAGAGGTTTCAAAGCAAGAAGGTACTCTCCGACCTAAGAATAGAAAAAAGAATGTTCTTCTTAACATTTGTATAAGATCTTTACTAGCTATTTGTATTGCACACTAACTCATGAGTCAACCTAGGAAATTCTCACTCCTCAGAAGTGGGAATAGCAGAATGACTTTAGAGATTTCGTAAAGCGTCATCTATTCCTGGTTTTTACACTATTCAATATCTACTCGTGGACGGTTAAACGTCTTTATACCAAAAAAATGAGTAGAGTACGGAAGATTGCACTGGTGAGGAACGTAGTAACTCGAATATAAGGAGAGGTTAGCTGCAGGTAGGAAGGTCTCTTACGGCTTCATCTTCTTGAATACCGATCGTCTTCCCTTACCTTAGTCACAATACTTGGACGTCACGCTGAAGTACGATATTCTTTCAATCTTGACTTAAAAAATATATATATAGGATGGTATGGTAGGTCGGCTAGCTGCTCACATAAGCTTTGATTCACTTGCCCAACTATCCATTTCTCTTTTGGTTGCATAATAGTTATATTACGCGGTCACAAGCAAAGAGATCAAAGAAGATGTAGTTGTTGAACCACGCCTATCTCTTCGCAAGACCAGTTTCGCAAACACGGTTCGTTAGCTTAGCTCTAGGGCAACAGCCAATGGATACAATGCCACTCTTCCTAAGCAAGATTTAGTAACAACATCGATAGCCTGGCATTTCGTCGTATATCATACCAGCTCCCACCCCGAACTCGCTGTTAACGGCCCTTTTTGGATCCCTTCTTTTCATGCTTCTTTTAAGCAATTCCCTCTCTATTTCATATGAGCGCAGGGGTAACTCCCCAGGGACTGACAGATCGACCGAGTTCATCAGTTTCCAAAGGGGTATAAGGTGCCTGAGTTTGTTCTCTTTTCCGGTGAGGAGAAGAAGTCGACTATTGAGCATATAGCTCGGTTCTCGGTCCAGTGCGGGGAAGCTAGGTCCAAGGACTACCTCAAGTTGAGGCTCTTTGCCAACTCTCTTACTAAATCGGCCTTCCCCTGGTATATGAACCTCCAAACTCTATTAACAGTTGGTACGATCTGGAAAGCAAGTTCCATGAGCAATTCTATAGGACAGACCCAGACATTCAAGTTGCCAATTTGGCAAGATTGACTCAGCTCCAACGGTCGAATCGCGAGGTTTAGGAAGCTTTACCCAGACTAAGGGGTACGTGACTCTTACGCACTACGGGTTAGTGACTCGTTAACACTCCCCGTTCCGTGGGCTCAAGAACTCGATGCTGATGAAACTCCTGCTTTTAGCGACTCGGTTCCTATTACAGACAGGTGGCAGCTTCCCATGCAAAGCTTAATCGTTAAGTTTTGTCAATAACCGTTTTTACGCCTGGGTGGAAAGTCTAGAGCCGCTTTAGGTGGTAACCATACGGGCACCGCCTCTTGACCTCTCGTGTAAAGTATATTACACTCGTTTTACCCCACTCTCGCTTCTACGCTCCTAACGCCTAGTTGTGTAAGCCAACAAGTGAGTTTTGCTTACGTGACACAAGACAGATTGAAAGCAAAGGTAAAGCCGTCCAGTGATCAAGTAAAGGTTACGAAGTGATTAAATTGAACGTACGAGCGAAACGAAATACTTGTTTATATCAATATAGATATAAATGGAGCGAGAATCGGGAGTTGATATTGAGAAACGGAAGAAAGGCCGTGGATCCCTGATAGCCTAGTTGCTTCGAGCCTAACCCCTTGCTTGCAACAGAAACAATACCCGGAGAAAAGTTTCTACGCCTGTAAAGCCATTGCCCCTACGCCAAGCCCCGAAATAAAGAAGGAGGTTAGCCATCACGGGGAAGTGCAGTAAGTTATCTAGGATATGATAGATAAAAATGGAAGGAGCGACCCTTGGACCTATAACCTTACCTTTTTGGGGCTCACTCCTTTCCTACTCGCTTGATCTTGATGACCAAGGACTAGAAACGAAAAGCGAACTTCCAACCCTTGGAAAAACCTGATTCAAGACTTGCTGTACTCACTTTGATGTATTTTATAATATAAATTATAACTAGCTTAAGGCTTGCTAGAACTCGTAACACAGCTTACTTATAAAGAATACAAGATAAGATCTCAAGTAAGAGTAAGAGACTTAGTCTAAGAAAGGAAAGTCATTTCGTGAAATGGGATTCGTAGCCAGCAAGCAATAGCATCCTGTTGTTATAGAAGAAATTTAATTGCATAAAAGAAATAAGGACCTCGCTCGAAAGCGAAACGAAATGGGGGGACACTAAAAGGTATGCCTGACAGAGAGAATTGCTTGCAACGCAACTACAAGCCCAGATGCACGAATGAAAAGAATAAACGAGCTTTTAGCTCGAGAAGGCATCTTTTGATCGTTGAACTTTCACGCTCATATAGCGAGAAACTATTCCAATTTCTAAAAATAGCTCAGTAAATGAATGGTCGAGCAAGTGGCTGATGACAAGAATACATACCGGCGCGATTTCGATCCAGTGTTTGTGCCAGCCCACTAACCCCAGGCGGGCTTGGGTACGATCTAAAACGATTCCACATGAAAGAGGACCGGACAATTGCCCTTCTTGAGTAATGGGAAGCGGGCTAGTCCCCGAAAATGCCCGTTCATTGTCGTTGGGGTTAAAATCTTAGAAGAAACCAGGCTGTTCAAAGCAATCTAACCACGTCAAGGAAAGAGTCAAAGTAAAGCAGGACAGGCCTCTTCTACCGATCTTGACCAATTGCCTAACTAGGAGTTTGGGCTTAGCTCTTCACCCTAAACCTGTACTGGCTCGATTGATAGAAATGCACGAATGCTTTTCGAAAGAGTGGTCTTTATCTTGTGCGAAAGACTTATCCTTGGAATGTCAAAGAAAAGGTCCAAACAGAGCAGTGCCTTCAAAAGGTCAGGGCCTAGAAATGGAACTCTTTTACGAGATTTGAGATTCCGTAAGTAACTTAGTGAATGCTCTCTAAGAAGGAGGAAGAATAAAATGAAATATGAACAACCGCGCTGGTCGTAATAGATCGACTTTCATGCTAGTTCTTGCTCCAGCATGAAAGTTCCATTTCAGGGAAGGACGACGTACCATGATACTTTCTGTTTTGTCAAGCCCTGCTTTGGTCTCTGGTTTGATGGTTGTACGTGCTAAAAATCCGGTACATTCCGTTTCGTTTCCCATCCCAGTCTTTCGCGACACTTCAGGTTTACTTCTTTTGTTAGGTCTCGACTTCTTCGCTATGATCTTCCTAGTAGTTTATATAGGAGCTATAGCCGTTTCATTCCTATTCGTTGTTATGATGTTCCATATTCAAATAGCGGAGATTCACGAAGAAGTATTGCGTTATTTACCAGTGAGTGGTATTATTGGACTGATCTTTTGGTGGGAAATGTTCTTCATTTTAGATAATGAAAGCATTCCATTACTACCAACCCAAAGAAATACGACCTCTCTGAGATATACGGTTTATGCCGGAAAGGTACGAAGTTGGACTAATTTGGAAACATTGGGCAATTTACTTTATACATACTATTTTGTCTGGTTTTTAGTTTCTAGTCTTATTTTATTAGTAGCAATGATTGGGGCTATAGTACTTACTATGCATAGGACTACTAAGGTGAAAAGACAGGATGTATTCCGACGAAATGCTATTGATTTTAGGAGGACTATAATGAGGAGGACGACAGACCCACTCACGATCTTCTAAAGGTATCGGAGATTGATTGGTTCGAATCCAATTCGTGAGATGGCAGTGATCTTTAGCTGGTCATGGCTATAATGTACTCTTTTCCTTGGATTCATTGGAACCTTCTTTTTCTTCAGAGCGAGACTCTCCAAGAAAGATCGTGTTTAAATAGTTCAAAGTCAGCGGCAAGGTTCGGAATCGAACTTTCGCTTACTCGACTTATTGCTAGAGAGCCAGCCCTGTCCCTCCGAAACTTGGGCAAGACGTTGCTAACGCTTGACTGAACTCTGCCACTACTCTTCTAAAGCTATAAGCAAAGCAAAAAATCATTACTCAACAGAAGACATGGCACGGTACTCGGCTTCTGTGCTGGACTTGGATACAGTTTCTTCTTTCTTGCTTTTTCAAGAGATCAATGATGAGCCAAGGAAAACATAATAGCCCGGTCTCTTGCACGACCACTACTTTTCTTTCAGGGAAGACTGAGCTCAGCCTAGACTGAATCCGTTACTCTTGGCAAAGAAGGGGGAAGGATGCCAGGTAGAGTGCTTATGCCCGGGCCTCTTTGAGGCCAGATGGGGAGAAAGTGGCCGTTGCACTGATAGGACTGTAATCTAATCTATCTTTCCTGTTCTTTCCTTGCGGATTCGCTATTCTTGTCCTTGAGGAACTGGTTAAAGAGCTTTGGCAAGAGCAGCTTCAACTTGGGCTTGGGCTTTGACAAGACTTGGCTACGTGGAGTAGACCTCACTCGCTCTTTGGCTTGCTCCTAGCTTTTCTTTTGCAGCAAAAACTCTTCAACTTGTTGGGCAGGCTTTGATAAGCCCTCTCCTTTCAGTCGAGTACTATCAAAGCTTGCTAGCTGTAGCTTTGTACCTTGCTTTAGCTCTAGCTTCTGCACTTTGCTCGGTTCCATCTCGGAGCAATTTTCAGATCCTCCGAGTGCAAAGCTAGCAGCAGAGATTGTGATTCCATACGCGGATTTAGTCACACTACCTCGATTAGAATCAATTCCAACAAAGCTATAGCCCATTGTTCGTAGCCTCTATAGCTATAGCGAGCACCTGGTCTAGTGGCATACCTTGAAGTTCATATACTGCTCTAGATGCCAGTAGACTCGTCGATCAACCAGTGGAGAGAATAGAAGCATAAGTATAGGCAAAAGTGGGAGGGATGAGAGAGCAAGCTGGCGTGAAGGCAAAGGCAATAACATCCAAACAAAGCAAGCCCTAGAAGCAGGGTACTCATTTTCTTCGAAACCTTCGGTTCGGTATAGGCTGTCCTGGCTCGTTAGGTCCCAATAATCCAAAGGATACAAGCTTCTTAAGGCCGAGTCGGAAAGCTTTGTTTGTAGAGTCTCTTTCAGTTCAGGTCTTGAATCATTTGTCAAAATTTGGAAGGGAGAAAGACTATAGGGCTAAGAGGAGCTTGGCATATATGATTAGTTTGATAGGAAGATTGGGCCCGCCCCATCTCCTACTGCATTCTCATTCCGGATTCTAAAGTTGGATTCGCTATTCTCTTTTCCGTCAGTAATTCGAAGATGACCCTTTTTTAGTTGTGCCCTTTCCAAGTTCTTACCCCACCCCGCCTCCTCGAAATAGACCGGAAGGATTATAGATAATAGCCTCTTTGGTTGGGTGAAAAAGAAAGATTTTGAGAAGTGAGTTGGTAGGTCAAATGGTTTCTTGAGGTAAAGGACCTCAATCCTTACCGGGGTATGATTAAAAGCTCTCACCAGGATTGTGTTTCTAGGTCGATTGAATCAACATTTCCCTCTTTGTGATAGCTGAGAAGCGTTCTAAATACTTTTCGACAAGGAGGGCAAAGGATTGAAATGAATACCTAGGGAGAGTGAAGTACCATTCCATAACTTGATCAGTAAGGCTCCTTGAGAATAGTCTGATCATAAGACTATCTATCATGAGCCACTTCAGCACATTAGGCGGGTGGGCATAAAAGGATTTCACGTGCGTAAGGGTGGATGTAATTCAGCGCTTTTTTTTCGCTATGTAGGTTCAACTACCTTTTGATGTGGGCCCTCTCATTCCTTCCAAATCGAAAGATCATAGGGTTGAGGACCTCTTCATACGAATCTTTTTATTTCCTCTTAATGCTTTGAGTCACTGTCTTTTGAAGCCCTGATCTACTTCCACTTATCTACAACAACTCTTCGCTTTCAGCTCAACTTGACGTAAACTCTCCCTCCACCCGTAGAGAGAGCCAGAGTTAAGCCTCTGTATGACAGATTGATAGTAAGATCAATCATGGTTTAGTTTCATTCAGCCCCAAGTTTGAAGAATTCGATGACAGGCCTTCGCTGCAAAAGATCCCGAAATTGGTCGATTCGGAATCGGCTGGATTGGAAGGATCCGGAGCCACAAGGATCTTCAACAGGTTTGAAACTCTTTTTGTTTCAGGCGGTCGGCCCAATTCTATGGAATTAGCTATAAATCAAGCTTGTCGACTATCAAAGAAAAAGCCGGTTCGAACTTGTTCGATAGGAACGATCCGAAAAGCTTCTTACAGCTAGAGGGCGGGTCTAGCGGAAAGCGAGAAGCTCGCCTAAATCACGATCTCCGAGCGAGCTCATATTGACATGAGGCTGCCTCTTTTCAATGCTGGGAGTGAAGCGAACATTGTAAGAGCTATCTATTCAATCGGGGAGATGGCAAGCAGAACGCACCCAAACTAATGGGCAATGACATTTCCGAGCTACCACATTCACGCATGCTACAGGAGATCATATGCAGTTTCCCCGGTCTACCTGTTCAAACGAGCGCTTGCAAGCAGCCAGAACGTACATCGTACAAGATGTCGCTCACTTTTTTTAGGAGGATTAGAACCTTACTCCCTTCATTTTAGTTGGAGGTCTTATGCCTTTACCACTATGCATAGGCTTTCACCTCCCAGAAGGGAGAGAGATCCTTAAGAAAATGACTGATATGGAGAAGTAAGTACGTTATGAGCACTCGTTATTGTAAGCCCTTGCTTGTTAATAGAATCTCCCCAAGGCATAGTCGAATTTCTCTCTCCTGATCCGCTTTCGACTTTCCCCATTTGTTTCCACGCACGGATTCTTCCACTTATAATCTTTCTTGCCGGCGTCTGGATTCCTTCTGTTTTCGTGCGTGCCGAGGCTTTCAGCCTTACCCAAATAGGGGGTGGCGTTCTATTCCAAACTTAATCATGGGCTGGGCTCACTCACTTTCTTTCTATAGAAAAGGGTTCGATCATAAGCTTATGTGATCGGGGCCGGCATTTCAAGAATCCATAAGCCATCATAAGCTTCTTTGAAAGTCTCCCTTCATACACCACTGTGATAAGATCGCATAAACGGTCTTCTAGCCTAGGGATCAAAGCTTCTGTTTCTATGAGAATAGAATCCCGCCCAGATGAAAGATCAACCGCTGTCCTCAATAAGCTTCATGAAAATCTGGATATGCATGCCATAGAAGCCACTTAGTAAAGAGAGAATTGAACAGAAGGCGGGGTCATTAATGAGCAGGGAATAGCTTTTGTGACAAGGCATGGTATCGCATTCTATGCAGATCGATAGTCGACAAGTCCAACCTCCTTCTACGACCAACAACACTTTGTAGATTAAAACAATGGAAAAATATACCCGACCTGGTCAAGGAAACCCACACCTTATTGGGATCCTTAGAGCTGGTTGAGATCCTCTTTGATGCCTTCCCTAAAGACCATTAGATAATTCAAACATTGTTGAAGGTATTGGGACATTCAAGTAAGCAGCCAGCATTCTATTCATTGATCATGAAAGCCTCAAGCTTTTTTGGTAAAATCTCTTCCTTCTTCTTTCTTTGCTTTTCAGCTTCATAATTGGGAATCAACTTCCTGGTGCTCCTCTTTCTTTCTAGTGCACTGTTTTATTGCGCGCATTTGGTGCGCTATTTAAGAACATTCTTCTCAGTTATCAAGCCATCTTCCCATCTCAAGGAGGTCCTCTACTTTTGTTGGCTAGTCGATCTTCTTCTTTACGAATTTACATTTTGATCACCTTCGTTGTACTGAACGAACGATCACCCGTTGACTTCCTTGAACCTTTCATCTTTCCACATCAATCTTAGGGATTCGAGTGAAGCAGCGGACAATACGACAGAGCAAAAGCTAGCTACTTTTTTTTCATATTTCTTGCGGCAGTCTTATCCGCGTTGATGCTAGGAAAACGAATCTTTCCCTGATTGCTCAGTTGTTAACCGAGCTAAACGATTCTCACCGCCGAAAAGAATATGGATTTGCCGGTGAAATTACTTTCTTTCGAGTGATTTGATTCATCAATAGGGGACCATCCCATACCATAGGAAGTTGCTTCTTGGAATGCCGTCGTTCAAGCACAGGCTGACCACTGATTCAATCTTCAAACCACCAGATCTTGCTACTAGAAAACCGAAAGAGCACACAAAGCAAACGAAGGGACTCACCAAGCAAGAACGGAGTTCTTTGTGTAGGCAAAATAGAGTTTCAAATCATAAGATAAGGAGGTGACTGCACCAACGAATCAAGCTGAATGTTTGACCCACTCTACGAACTGAAAGCGAGATCTTGCAAAACAACCACGCAACGCCCGGATCTGCAAGAATGACTATGTAGATAAGGAGATCAGCGCTATGATCGCTTTGAGTTCTGCGATGTTTGTGTATGCTTACTTACGTGCAAGTTGCTATTCGGCCGTAGATCGGGTTCCGGGTTTTTTCCTCGAACTCCCGGATGGGTATTTCGTAATGTAAAGCTAGTCTAAAGTAGATTCAGGATCAGGGCAGAGGGTGGATGTAGCGGATTTGATCATCCTCTGCTCGTAAGGATCCGGGGCACCGCCCAAAAGCGTCACGGACGAACCTAATCTTACGCGCACCAGCTCACAATCAGCCACAACCAATAAGAAGTCATACTAGTCAAAAGAGCAGTACGCACCCACATTCTAATACCTTCCAGCAGAAAAGCCTTTTTTTTAGGGATAGTGAAATTCCGAATCGAAGAGATTCACCCGGGAGGCAAAGCCAGAGTCAAGGCTAGTTTTAAAGCGGATCAAGGGTGGTCTACGATCAGGCAAGTGCCACAGATGATTCGAGAACAGCCTACTTTGTTACGGATGGCATGGCATACTTTTTTAAAAAAGTATAATTGGCCTCTTTCACAAGGCATTCTTGCAAAGAGTCGAGCCTAAGCGGTTCAAGCCTATGTGACCAATGCTAGCATAGCCCTTTTAACGGGATTCAGCTCTATCAATTCCGATTGAAAAAAGAGATACAATCTATGAATCTGATTCACTGTCACAACCCAATAGCAGATCCGTGGGAATTGGGACTGCTTTGCTCCTTCTCTGTGCACATTCGATACATCCATCGTCACTTCTTCTGTCACCGTTCGTGCCTTCCAGAACCAGAATCACTCCTGTTCTGATGCCTTCACTTACTGCCGCAGAACACCGACCAGTTCTGATCGTAGACCACCCTATTTTCATTATGTTTAAAATATCTATCCACAGAAGTTTAAGATAAAGTCAAATCAAATAGAATGCCCCTACCCTTTTTACCAGTATAAAATCAGATTCATGAAAAGAGTCAGACAACAGTCCCCCTTGTTAGTAGCTAGCTATTATTTTATAGTATATGAGTAGAACTGAAATTCTAAGCGCTCCTAGCTCAGAAACCACACAAAGACAAACACATGGAGGAACAGTCCAACTCATAAATCATAGACTAACAAAATAAAGCACATGGGGATATGGGACGCGTGTCTAGTTCTCATTGGAAAGGAATCAGCGGAATAGTCCTTCTGTCTCCCGCCTGACACAGTTTGACACGCGGTGATACCTGATTGGCTCCAAATCTATAGTTGTAGAAATAAGATTATTAAGTGACAAGCACGCGGGAAAAGCAAGCGTCTGATCAGATCAATCAAGAGATAGGGGTTCAGCCAAACATCTTTTTTCTAAGCAAGGACGGACGAGTGAGGATTGGCCGAGGGGAGTTCATGATGTACCTGGAAATCAGCCAATAAAAAAAAGACAAGTAGAAGCCAGTGAAAGAGGAGGAGGCAGGGCGAAATAGTGCCAGTAGGGTACGTAAACGGGGAAAGATCACATTTGTACTGGTCAGCTTTGGGCTGGAGATTCACGATTGGCTGAGCGTGCTTTGGCAGCTCGTGGTGGAGTACTCTCTGACAGATTCGCTCTATTATTGGCTCCTATTCAAGAGGGAGTGATCAGGATTAAGCCGCGTGGCCATACCCTATAAGAACAAAGGACTATTTTATTCACTTTTTGAGGTATCGTACTCAAATCCGTACGGGGAAAGGACAATTATTCAGCGCACTCAAAGTGGATCTGGTTCACTATTAATTCAAAGCCAGGGTTGAAATGATCCTTGTTAGGAAACTAATACAAGAATTCTTACTAATAATAAAGGGTTAAGGGCCTCCAAGGCCTATAAATAGAAGCTTCTTTCAATCTCTATTTCGCAAAGGGAGACGGGACCGAACTTAGAAGTAAGAAAGAAAGAGAGTAGCCATGGATATTGCCCAAAGACTTTCGGCCATTCAACAAGAAATCCAAACCGTGGAAACCGAAAAGCTCCAACAAGAGCAAATGCTGGGGCTGATATGGGAGCATCCGCCTGCTATCGATCCAGAGATCGTAGGAAGAGTAATGCAACAGATAAGGGACCGCATTCGCGGTCTGGAAGAAAGGAAGAGGGTGCTGCTCGAAGAAGAGCAAGCACTCATTGTGCAGGCTGTCACCCCCGGTCACCGGGGAGATTAGAAGCGTGACTCTTTTTAGTTTTAGAAGGTTTAAATTCAATAAGTGTCTGTAGACGTTTGTTTTCATGTCTGGTGTTCTTTGTCTTTTTTTAGTGGAGATCTACTCCGGTGCTTACTGGAGATAGACTCCTATCTATGCTAACTATCTTTGTTTGGTTTTATTTGTTATGTTTAATTAAGTTCTATGTCTTTTGTTAAATGAATATGTTGTTAGTTAACTTTGTAATGTTGTGTTTAGTTGTGTGGCTGAAAGTTGTCCATGTGTAAGCTTCCTATTGGATCCCATGTCTAAAAACTTGTTTGTAGTGCTGGAATGAAGAAGAAGAAAAATCTGCTCTGTTCTAGTTCATTCTCTTTCCCTATTTTGTGCAGAAAAATGTCAGATTTCAATTATTTGATCTGTTTTTTCTTGTTAATTTCTCACATATACAAGCTAAAACTACAGCCAACAGGGTGGAAGTTGTGTGTTTACAGTAACTCTCCTCTAATAGCATAGCAGAAAGCTTCTATGCCTCGTTATCCTATCTTTAAAACTGCCACTACGGTGTCGTTAAAGCGTAGTAACGAGAGTTAGATAACAAGATACTAAAACGAAATATTTAAAGTAGCACATTATTAGGATGCACCTGGATTTCTTTTTTGTTGGATTTCAGTCGAGGAAAAGAAATGAAAGGTAGAAGCATGTCGACGCGTGAAATCAATTCTAAAGTAGATTCCTTCCCTCGATCTGGTCTTCTGTAACAATCTGATCTTTCCATTATCTTTTTCTATTTTCTTGGGGATCCTAGGTGGGGAAATCTCAATAGCCAAGTGGCTTCTTATGGCTTTGGGGTATCTGAACCCAGTTGTTTAATTCCTTTTCATACATAATAGTATGCCTCTATCAATAAAAATTCCTGTTGTTTGAATAAGCTATTAAGGTGCCGAGGACAGACGTAGATGCCCAGAAGGAGTTGTGAGGGAGAACTCCGATTGTTGACGATTTTCAACAGACGAGATCAGATCGTAGAATAGAGAAGGATTTTCTGCCGCTACTGAATCAGAAGTAGCTGCTTAGGTTTCATATAGTTGAATAGGCATCAGAATCCGCAATTAGTGCACATGAAAAAAAGAGGTTCTGCCCGTGAATCAGATCTGGGCTGTTCGGGAGAGTTGTGCAAGAGGTAGTGAAACTAGTCGAAAGTGGAAGCGGTTGGCAAGGTCCCAAAGAAGCATTTTACGATTCTCCGATCTATGTCATATTCTAAATTCACCGACATTCACCTCCGAAGACATGATCCATAGTAAAGAAGTAGACATGGTACGAATGGGATTGAGAAGGAGCTCTTCCCTTTGTAGGGTGCATGCATTGAACGCCATGTTGGCTCTTTCATCTGCGCTGGGGAAGGAAAGCAAGGAACTGATACGCAAAACTGACTGGCAAGCAAAGCACAACCTGATCTAGTGGCATCTTAGTTAGGACGAGTGGCATCAGAGTTGATTGATTTCGTTTCCACCACTGAAAGAGAAAGAGATAGACTGAGATCCCCTAAGAGGAATCATAGGAAGAAAGTAAGGAATGCCCCTTCTTTACAAAGGGATTCTCTCCCTTCCTTGAATGAAGAAAGAACTCTTCTTTATATACACAATTAGATGAATAGCCGCATCGAATAAAGGAAGTAAGAGGAACGAACCATCTCTTCTCCGGGGAAGTGACTCTTTTCATGAGAGGAATTGGTGTTCGAGACCTTGTCCCTTTCTTTTGATATAATGCGATCTAAGGTGGGCTTAGCGGATTGGCACTCCCCGGCCCAATCCCAAGTTTGACTCTTCTTCAAGAGTTCAGTTAAGGGCAAAGCAATCTTGGAGTAGTCTATCACAAATTTCCGGTAGTAGTTGGCCAAACCAAGGAACGAGCGAAGCTCCGATACGTTGGTTGGCGGCTGCCACTCCTGAATTGCTTGCACTTTTGCCGGATCCATTCTAATCCGACCATGCTCTATGACATGCCCCAAGAATTTCATCTTTGTTTGATCAAAAGAGCATTTCGACGACATACAGTTCGTGTTCCCGCAACCTGGTAAACACCTTTCTCAAATGCACTGAATGCTCTTCCAAACTAGAGCTGTAAATGACAAGTCGAGATAGACCACAACGAAATTCTCCAGATAGTCTCGGACTACCTGATTCATTAGCGTACAAAAGGTTGCTGGCGCGTTGGTCAAGCCAAACAACATGACAACGAACTCATAAGCTCCATACCTCGTGACACAAGTCGTCTTTGATTCATCCCCCTCTGCAATCCTGACTTGCCAGTACCCCGATCGGAGATCCAACTTAGTAAACACTGTTGCCTTGCTAAGCTGATCAAAACAGTCGGCGACAAGCGGAATGGGATAGTTGTTCCGAATGGTCACCTTATTGAGTGCTCGGTAGTCTACGCACATTCGAAGAGAGCCTTCTTGCTTCTTCTGAAAAAGAAGAGGTGCGCCATACGGTGACTTAGCTGGCTGAAGCAAGCCCGCATCCAGCAGCTCTTTCAACTGTTTCCTGAGTTCTTCCAACTCAGGTTGGTTGTGACATGCGATAGGGTGCGCGGGCTGGTGGCTTTGTGACCGGCACAAGGTCAATCTGATGATCAACTTCCCTTCGAGGCGGTAACTTATTATGGAGCTCATCAGGCATGACATCCTCAAAATCTCCCAAGACCTGCTTCACGGGCTTCGGTAAGGTCCCTGATGACTCTTCAATCTCCTGTCCTGCCAGTTCAACTAGGTACGTAGTTTCCCTACGTTTCAGCCCTTTCTTCGCCTGTAGGGCTGAGAGACTCTTCTCCCCAACTCTGGCAGAAAGAACTGGGATCATGCACGGCTTGGCTTGTTCCCAAGCATCGCAAGAGTGCCAGTACTCGGCATCACACTGGTCTTGGTTTCCCGAAAGAATTCTAACCCAAGAATCACTTTGAAGTCATCCATCACTACAATAGAAAAGCCCTTCAACAAAAGTCAGGCTTGAAAGCCTGAAGCTGATTCAATCTCGTAGCAGCTGTTGGTTTTGATTGTCTTGTAGCTGATGAAGCTTGAATTGAAAGCCTAGAGCTGTGGAGTGGTGTGTGGGACTCATGTAGTAGTAGCTAGACTCCGCGTGCCTCGCTCCTCCCTCATGTGTAAACCAATATCCCGTGGTAGACTTAAGCTCATCTAGGTCTCTTGCTTTCATTTTCTTAAAAAGTTTGGTAGGGGCTGCATATCTGAATAGGCCCTAAGGGTTAACAGAGTTGCTTAGGAGTCCAGTCAAGTTCCGAGGACGTCTACAGCACATCCGCGATTTCGAGCATAACATACGAGAATTGTTGGAGAATCGGATGTAACGTATGGTGGGTGCCAGCAACTTGAACTTGTTAGGAGTAGGGAAACGGAAGTCTTTCTTTGTATAGGTTGGGTTTGCTGGGCTTTGTTTGATGCTTACCTTCTTTTTTAAAAAGAAGGTTTGATAAAGTATCTTACGCGACCTTTTGCTGGATTGTTGGTCTGCAGTCTTGCCCTATAGAATGAATAAGGAGAGGCTCGAAGCTATTTGAGACCGAGCCACTCTTATACTATTCTTTACCTCACTCCCCTTGTTACTTAAAGGGCGAAGTCGCCGAAGCAAGTTTAAAGGCCAAAGAGTGATCTTTGAACGCTATTACGCATCCTTACGAAAGAAAAGAGTGGTTTTTGTTTGGGTATAGCAGGACTTGAACCTGCGACCATTAGGTTAAAAGCCCAATGCTCTACCAACTGAGCTATACACCCCCGATGTAGTAGTAAATTGGTGCGGAAAAGAGGGCGGTAGGCTTAGTAGGGCTCGAACCTACAATATAACCGTTATGAGCGGTACGTTTCAACCAATTAAACTATAAGCCCTTACGGATCTTTACATGCAATTCTCTCACTTCGGGAAGAGCGGACGGAAAGAGAAGGCCTTTGCTCTATCTGCTTCTTCCTCTTCCCAGGAATGAACAATTGGAAAAAACAAATCCAATTTGATATTGATTTTCTGTTTATAGATATATAATAATATAAAAAAGAGAATATATATTCTATCTAATTAAGTAAGCGGCCCTTTCGCGACTCAAACCGCCGGTACGCTTTCCGGCTCGCAACGACTCAAACGGGCGGGGGCTCTCTATTTGCTTGCAATGCCGGCTGTTCGCCTTTAGTTAGAAGTGAAAGTAGAGAGCGCCGTTTGCCCTACACTTAAAAAAGAAAAAAAGTATGGATGAAGTAAGAAAGAAAAACTTGGTTACGGGAACCGAAGGTTAGGCCGACTACTTTAGTAGAGCTAGACTTCAAATATTCTTACCCTTTCTGTCAATGTTGTAAATTCCCAGGATACTTATGTAGCCTTCTTGTGCATACAGTTGCCTAACTGCTTTCTTCCTCCGACTTCTTTAGCGACTTTCGGCTTCCCCACTTCCGCATCTGTCGTATTCGGGAAAGCTTGCTTCATGGCAAGCATTTAGCCTGATCTACTTCCACTTATCTACTCCAATATTTCGCTTTCAGGTGATCGTAGACCACCCTCCAACCCTGGTCACAGCCAGGATTCAAGATGCCTAAGTTCAGTAAGTATAGACAGGCAATCTAATGCAACATCTAGTCGCCTTTTGCAACGATTGCTGCATGTAAGAAGAAAATCTAAGAATGTTTTTCTATCTTTTCCAGAAGTCACTCGAGAGAGAAGCCGCACCTTAGTTTGCATTAGTTCCTGTTTATGAAATGAACTTTGGCCGAAGATGTTGTTTCCAGGTTCCTACACCAGTACAAGCATCAGACCGATCACCTGCCATCATTGGTTGAGCTAATGAACTTAACACAGAACCCAGATGAGAGTGTAGTGTCTTTCATAGATCGATGGAAAAGCCTCGCCTCAAGAGCGACATTCATGATACCCGAAGGCGATGCCGTCTGCATTGCTTTCTCCAACATCAGAGGTTCCACCAAGAGTGCTATCGCGTTAGGAGACTGTCGAACCTTCCTCGACCTAGATGAACGTGCAGTCTGCATGGAAAGAGAAATCAGGGACAGAACTATAACCTAATATACCAAAGCAAAGCACCGAGGACGGAGTCGAAAAAGACAAGGATCAAGAAGAATACCGCTACCAATCAGGTCAATACATTACAGTCCACTACTATAGCTCAGAGACCCACGACCGCAGGGAATCGTCAGGAGAATAATTATGAAAGGAGACCGCAACAGGCAACTCAGCAGGCAAGGCCACAAGCTGCAGCAAGACCACCAGCTCCTCTTTCCGTTATATATGGCCCCGAAACCAAGCTTTCGCCTATAGGTATTCTGTTTGAAAAACAAGCACTTCCATATCGAACAATTGGATCTATTATAGGGGGCAGCTCGCTAGAGATGCGAGGTTAGAGCTAGCCGGGTCCAGCTAGCGGCCAAGAGAGATGTGCCCTCCCTAATCAATAAGCGGGAGGGGTCGACTAACCAACATCATACGCTTCCGCATCCGCAGCAACTTCCATCATTTCACAGAATCCAATTCATTTCGAAATCATCACTTGACCACCAGATTCTATCTTGAAAGGTTTGGAACCCCGCTGTGATCGAGGAAGATTACAGTGACGCGACTGGAATTCAGAT
This sequence comes from Rheum nobile, assembly GCA_027886185.1. NCBI lineage: Eukaryota > Viridiplantae > Streptophyta > Magnoliopsida > Caryophyllales > Polygonaceae > Rheum > Rheum nobile. The sequence goes on along the minus strand of WOAB01000186.1, from coordinate 195,571 downwards.
CATGAATATTCCAAGTCGGTGTCTGCCTGGGTCCATTAGGTGGAAGAGCTATTTCATTTCGATGAAATAGCAGACAGGCAATGAAGGCTACCTAACCTTCATGGAATTCGAGTTTCTTGCATATACTTCTTCTTGAAGAGAAATAGAGTGGCTCAGGAACATATTGGTAGAACGATATGGAGCAATTGTTGCCGGCCTAGACAATTGTGACAAACTAGAAGGCTGCCATGCTGAGATAGTACAGCTAGTCTTACAATAGGTAATCCAGACGTCTGTGTCTGATGTATGTGAGAGGGATCTTGACTGATGGAATATTTCCAGTCAGTATGTGGAGTCCAGATGAGATCTGGCTGATCCCGTGTCAAAAGGCCTTGGCAAGGACTTAGTGTCCGGAACATCGAGAGGGATGGGAAAAGCCCATAGTGAGTTGTGTTGTACTTTAGGGCAACCCAACCGGGTGAGATTCTCCTAGGTTCAATGGGAAAAAGAAGTCAATGTTACAACTGGTGAGAAGCACATGAATGCATTTTTTTTCTTCCCCCCCCTATGGTCTACGATCACCTGAAAGCGAAATATTGAAGTAGATAAGAAAGCGAAGAGTTGGAGTAGATAAGAGACCTTGCACCCTCCCCAGGCCGGGACCATAGGTATAGGAATCAATCCACTGTCTCGTTGCCCGAGGAATCAGTTACAGTAGAGCCAAAGGCAGTGAATTGTTACGATGTGTGCCTCCTTTCTGGGGAAGCGCGCATGCAGGTGCAGGTCTGTGCAGCAGAAGCACAGCAGACAATGAATCTATGCTATGGGTCCCATGCCTTGTTAGACGACCCTCAAAAAAAGAGGTGCCAGCCTTAGGCGGAGGGGAGAGCGTAGATCGCCTTTACCAGGGGGATGAGGCTCGAAGCTATTTGAGTTGACTCCCGCGGCCTCTCGGTAGAAGAGGGAGAAAGCCCAGTCCTCTATCTCAGTCTCAACAGAAGGTAAGAGGAAGGGCCATTCCCTCTTTCGGGAATGGCTTAAAATGAAACCTTCATCATGTCAAGCTTCAGGCAACCGCTTTCTTGGATGATCTGCGGTCCATAGAATGGATCGTTCTCATGGGCGATGATAAGACCTTCGCCGATGTGCCTGCTTTTCACTATAGCTTCCTGATTAGGCCAGCTCTGGGAGGATAGGCGCTGTTGCTAGGATTTTTGAGATAAGCTTGTAGACAGTGTTACACAGGCTTTGAGGAGCGGCCTGAAATCTTTCAACCGATTGGCTTCAAGGGACTTTGGAAGAAGAGCAATGAGCATAGTGTTGAACTCTTTTCAGTACCTTCCGAGATTGCCATCGATATTTCCTCTCCACCAACTACCTTCTTTCTTATTTAAGAAGAAGTTCGGAAACCGTCAGGCCCCACTCACAAACTAGCTGCCCTCTCACCTTAAGCATTTCTTCTATTTTGAAATTGTCCACTAGCCCCATTCATTATTGGAATGCTCAAGCTCAATATCCTATTTTTTGTGTTCTATCAACGAGGCGATCGAAGTGAGAAAGCACTGAGACAGATAGAAGTGTTCCGTATAGGTTCGTATATATACTGTGGTGCTATATGATCTTTAGCTATAGGTCTTGCGCAGTTAGTGTGTTTGCTAAAGTCAATATACGAGTCACGGAGTCAGAGGAAGTGGTAACGGTCGATGGATGTTCTTAAGTATTTGCTGACTGAAGCCTTACATCAAGGTGACAGGATTCGAACCTATGGCCCTCTGTACCCAAAACAGATGCGCTGACCAGACTGCGCTACACCTCGTCTCACCCTCCGAAGCATATAGATCTACCCGATCGATGAAGACTCGAACCGAACTCGCTCATCCTTTTTGTCACAAGGCCCCTCTTGAGGGGGAACCGCTTTTTTTAGAAAATCTGCCTCCAGCAAGATAGGGCGGCGCCAAAAAGCCGTATAGTGCAGGAGCGCTCACATTTTTTGGCTTCCTCTTTGACTTGCTTGAATTTCCAAACCCGGCTCGCTCCCGGCTACGGTTTGGACCCTTCGCCTGCTTAGAAGTGGATTCGAACCACTGACACAAGGATTTTCAGTCCTTTGCTCTAACCAGCTGAGCTACCTGAACCACTTTCCTAAAGTCTTTATTCTTCATCGAATAGCGCCCTAGCTTTATTCTTATAAGTCAGAATAAAGGGAAAAGCCCTTTTCTTTTAGAAAGTTTTTCGCTTGTTCGTCATTCGAGCAGCTCTTTCAACTGCCACCTAATCTCCCAACATGCTCAAGAACCGAGAGCCGTCCAGGGACGGCCGGAGGGAGCTTGCTTATAGAAAGAAGATAGGCCGGTCAAACAAAAACAACGGGCTCTCTGCGAGACTTTCACTAAGTAGTGCTATTCTGTCCTCCGGGGGACTGGACTCCACCAAGAGGTTCTTTCTCTCATGTAATTTCGCCCGCTCGTTCCACTTCCGTGCCGGAGGAAATGGGATTCGAACCCATGATACAATCTTCTTGTATGTCGATTTAGCAAACCAATGCCTTAAGCCACTCAGCCATACCTCCAAGTTGTTGATCGGAATTGGATGTGCCGGGTTTTGTTGGTTGCCCGAAGGGCTATCTGATCCGAAAAACTGCGTAAGCCGTAGCGCGCTAGCGCGCGTACTCTTCCTCCATGAGCGAGATTCTATCCAGTTCAACTGAACTGCCTAAGCATCCAAGCGAGACTCCATCCAAATCTGCCACTCGTTGGGCGACGCCTTCTTTTCTATGAACACTCTACCACTGAATGATGAACTTTGCCAGTCTCCGCCTCCGACCCGATTAGGAGAGAACACAAGGTCAAGCCCTTACCCGCTTGAATTCATATCTATGATTCTGACTAGTCAGAATAAAGAGAAAGCCCGGGGAACTTGACTGTGACTCTTCTATTACATTACGGAGAAGTCCATTCTCGTCATGATCGATCCACGTCCTACCGTAGTGCCCGGAGAACTAGGCTTGCTTAGCTTACAAAGCTAGCTTACTAACGCGAAGGCATTTTTCGTTGATTGCACGAGCTAGCCAGCCCTTTTCTTGCTTCCATCCGCCTAGAAAAACCAATTAGGTGGGCCGACCTTAGGCTTGACAGCTCGATGTAATAGAGCATCAGCGAAGTATTTGAGTAGCCTCTTGGCCGATTACAACGGCACGCTTACTGATAGGGATTATAGATCCTAGACGGCCCCCTTGTAGATCAATTTTTAGCCGAGGTTGGTCCGGCCTTCGCAGGATCGTAACCATGTTCAAATGAAAATCGTCGGTCTGGTAATCGACAATCTCTTCAATGACTGCAGAAGACTTGTGTGACTGGTCTCAGCACACCCATTTCCCTGAAGCAATCAAATACTTATTGGGCAACTTCTAAGTCTACGGTTTACCTCCCGATTCTCCTGCTACTGTTCCAGCTCCTCGAGAAGCAAGAAACTACGGCTCGAAAGCTGCAAGCGATTCGCGAGAGGGGAGGGGTATGGGTCTCGATCTGGAGCTACTGCATATGCGACTGGGTCACCCGGGTATAGAAGGTATTCCTCTACTGTGTATGGATCACTGGCTAAGGCTGGCTTAGATGGGCTTGACTTAGACGGCTTAATAATGGCTTAATCTGCATAATCTACTGAATCCACTTAAACTCAGTTCACTAAGTCAACTGCCCCCTGTTCCTTTCCCTGCCGGGTATGGATCTTTAACATAAATGAAATGGCATAAAATCTGATCTGTACGGTGAGTAACCCGGATAATAGTATAATATAACGAAAGAGATCTGTAAATGCTAAAGTATACTGCTGGATCTTGGTATGGGTCTACTAGTCATAGGTTGATATGCTGTTAGCTCTACGGGAGATAGATAGGTATGGAAGCCACTATGAGTATATATCAAGGTATGCTTCTAGATAAGGAACTGAGCCTCACGCCATAAACGGAATCCCTATCATGAGCGCGAGCATAATCAACTCTATCTACTGGGTCTATTGTACAGGGAAAGCCATCACTTGTCTCTAGCTCTTGATATGGAAGGTATACTACTATCACTTCTACCCCTTCTGGATCAACAACTGACTCAACCTTATCTACTAGTTCAGTACCAGTCCTTTCTTGATTGTAAAAAAAAAGGTTATACCGGTACTGATGCTACTACTAGTGCTTTGCCTCCTCCACTACAGGAGCCGGATAAGCTACTGAAGCCGCTACTCGTGCTAGTTAATCCATAATGAAAGCACGAGTGCTAAAGAATTTGCCGCTAGCTCTATTAATGATGCTATAGGTTACAGATATAGTACGATATGCCGCTAACCTCTATCTAGTAAGGTGAAGCCAGCTTCGAAAAAAAGGGGTTGGTTCCAAACCTGAGCAGAGTCTCTTCTAACAAAGATGGGATCAAGTAAGGCTGGGAGAATTTCAGTGCGAGCGTTAGCGGGAGTAGATCAACTGATTCACAAAAGCCAGGATGATTTCCAGCTCCATTCCTTCCTTCACTTCAGCTTCAGGTCGACAAAGGAGGATTTCATTGCTTGATCATTCAGATCATGCGCTACCTGCTCTTTTCTCTGGTTTAACCAAATAGAGTTTCCCAGTCAAAATCTGAGCTCACTAGGTGCTTTCTCGCTCCCTTCTGATCTTTTTTATCCCAGTTTGGTAAATCAAAGTGTGCTTTTTCCATCTCTTGCTTAGCTTGGGTGTGTGCTTAATGGCTGGCTCTCCTCAGTACCAAATGCTGAAGGTGGATAGTCTTTGCGAGCAAGGTCTGAGGTAGTCAATGGCCTTTTCTTTCCTTCCAAGAGTCATCGTCTTTTGCCATAACGTCTCAAAATACGGAAATGGCGTCGGTGGTAAACACGAAAAGCAGGAGTGGCCCGCCAGTAATAGGAGGCGACAAGACGGGAGCAGACATAAAAGTTTGAGGAATAAAAACCTTTTTCTTTGTGCTTTGGCCTCCAAACAAAGTTCGCGTCTTGACGGGAAAAGGATTGACATCGAGTTCTAGCTTTTGAGATCAAAGGCTGGAGCCGGCCCGGCAGACTACGCAACTCTTTGAGGTTACGAGGTGACGACATAGATTCACAACGGCTTTCACCTTAGCTGGATCAGCTTCAATTCCTCTCTCACTCACGATGAAAGCTAAGAGCTTGCTCGAAGAGGGGGGTCGTAGATCAGCTTTTTGTTGAATTGATTCAGGCGCTCAAAGGTAGGCTCAAAAAGTCGCACTCAGACATTCAGACACACAAACACAAACATGACAACCGGGGCACGTTGCTAAGGATGGGCTCCTGCTTTGAATATATAATAGATGAGCGTGACACATGCCATAATCAGACTAGAAGACCGACAGCAAGCAATAGCTTTCATTTTAAATGAAATTGTTTTGCTTTCCAGTCAGCGACACAGAAATGGTTGAATCAGAGTTCTTGAGATTGGATTGATGCCGTGTATGTCTTTCCCTTCTGGCTCTCACCGGTAGACCACCCCTATCACATGCCAATGAAAAAGAACCTAAACCGAGGTGCTTTCTCGGGCTAACCTTCTTTCTTTTTTTTTTGGCATTTCCACCA
>WOAB01000186.1:160000-182500 GCA_027886185.1 Rheum nobile | reverse complement strand
GGTTCAATCTTATAATACACAGCTCCCGTCAGATGGAACGTCTACCAATTGTGAATGAGCGGATCGGGCTTGCTTGGAATGGTGAACAGGCCCTGAAGGCAATGAAATTCTTTTCACGCTTCTGTAAGGAAGGAATAGCAGGCACCGGGGTCTTTGGCGAGAGCTAATGAATCGTATAACCTAACCTGTAACTACTCTTTAGTAAAGCAAAGAGCAACTCCAGAGCGCGACTAGAACGAGTGAAGCGCGTAAGCGCGAAGCGAGAAGAGCTAGCACTCGCCCGTTGCTTGTTGCTTCCGCCTGTTTCTACTTCTGTTGATGATTCTGATCTTCCTGTTGCACTTCGCAAAGGCAAGCGTTCTTGTGTAACACACCATTCTATTGCTCAGTATGTCTCCTACAGTGGTATATCTCCTCCCTATCCTACCTTGCGGCTACTGACTCTATTCGCATTCCCCGGAAAGTCTCTGAGGCACTGCAGCACCCTTCTCGGTAGGCTGCCATGATTACTGAGATAGATGCTCTTCAGCAGAGTCATACTTGGTCTTTTTTTCCCCTTCGGTATTTCCTTGGGATTGATGAAGAGTGAGGAGTTTCGCCAAGGCTGTACTTCTATCGCTTTCTTGCTCGTAAATTATTGGTTATCTTAGGAGTCGCTCAGATCTTGGTTATCCACAATCTTTCTCTAGCCGCGAGTTACCATTATGAAAGAGGAGCTATTATCAACCAAAGATGCTTCCAAGCGAGCTTCTAGAATCGGATCACTTTTAGGTATCATACCATGTACTGTCCCTGATTGTGTCATGGTCAAAATGGCTCATTTCGTTCATGGAACTACTGAGTTATTTAATTAAGCCATAACCAAGTGGAATCACAGCCTAAAGCAAATACGTGCTCTAAGATCTCTATGACAGAGACATGTTTACCATACACCAGATGCAATTACCACGGGCCGATTAGAGCGAAGGAAGAAGGGGGTATAAGAGGGCAAGGAGAAGTTAAATGCGAAAAAGGATGGTACTACCGCTGACTAGGGACTCTTGCCTTTGATTGGATGGTACTTCTCTAATGAAGAGGTGGCGCTGCCGCTAGCTATAGACTACTATACACAACGCGGGAGAGTAGGATATTAGGCCTTTCAAACGAACAAAAAGAAGTAAAGCATGGGCGCCCTTATTGTTTAATGTACTATACTGTTCCAATGAAATGATTGTTCAAAGACGCTTTGCTCAAACTAAACTCAAGTAATGGTCCCCCCTTGAATGGGGGTTGAGGTAAATAATTGTTTCCAAATTATTATCACAAGAGAAAGTATCAGCTAGCGTAGTTCAATCAAACGGCCTGAACCGCATCGATCAGGGTTCATCCACCACATCCGAAGTGAACAACCATTAATTATAAGCTACTTTCTTGCATGTTTGGAAGAGCCCACCACCCACTTTCTTCCCCCTGTTCCATTGCGAAAACAGGGCCGTCTCCATAATCTATCTCCTTCTGTCCTTAGCAGGTATAAAAAAAAAATCATAACAACGAATAGGAATGAAACGGCTATAGCTCCTATATAAACTACTAGGAAGATCATAGCGAAGAAGTCGAGACCTAACAAAAGAAGTAAACCTGAAGTGTCGCGAAAGACTGGGATGGGAAACGAAACGGAATGTACCGGATTTTTAGCGTCAAAAAAAGTTGCTATTATTCGGTTTTCCAGCCGCTTGGAGTTTAAGCTCCTTTTCGGTGCCCCTAGATTCTAGGAGCTCGCGAAAGCTATCTTGTACCGCCTCAAAATATGGACTCTGTAGGCGATCCTGGCGCAAACTAGCGAGGATTCCCCCAAGCTGTTCGGCCCCATAGCGCCGTTCAAGGATTGTGACAATGGCGCCGCATTGGTTAAACCCCGGGGGCCGCCTAATCGTATCGTTTTTGTATATGTCCAAGATAAGGTCTTGGAGCTGCTCGTGGCACAGCAAATTCTGCCTAAAGGCAGCAAGAAACTCCGGGGGCACCGCTGGGCTCGCGTTTCCCGAAGGTCCACCGTAAATTGAACCACCCTGCCCCCCCCCCGAAGACGAAGGTGGTAATTCTCTTCCGTCCATCAGGAGTGCGCCGCCTAAGCAGGTCTTATTTAAAAGACCAAGTACAGCATCACATTTTACACCTGAGGAAGGTAGAGCCCAACTATGAAGTACATCAGCAGATGTTACCAGCAGGCGTATATGAGTTTTGGCTGGTACAACCACTCTATTGTCCACTTCTAATAAACGTGGAAACCATTGCTTTAATACAACAAATTTATTTCCTTCAAAAAAGGTTGTATTAAAGTTTCGATCGGTTAATAACATGGTAATTGCCCCTGCCAGTACCGGAAGTGATAATAAAAGTAGGAATGCTGTCACTAGAACGGACCACACAAATAAGGGTAATCTATGCATAGTCATTCCAGGTCCACGCATGTTGAAGATAGTTGTTATAAAATTGATAGAACCTAAAATGGATGAAACACCAGATAAATGAAGACTAAAAATTGCTAAATCAACTGCTCCTCCAGAATGGCTGGTAATACCACTTAAGGGCGGATAGACCGTCCACCCAGTGCCGCTACCCACTTCTACTAAGGCTGAGCTTAATAGGAGCAAGAGACTTGGTGGCAACAACCAGAATGAAATATTATTTAATCGTGGAAATGCCATGTCAGGTGCACCTATCAGAATCGGAACAAACCAATTACCAAATCCACCTATCATCGCCGGCATAACCATAAAAAAGATCATTAAAAAAGCGTGAGCCGTTATTAAAACATTATAAAGTTGATGATTTCCACCAAGAATTTGATCGCCGGGTCGTGCTAATTCCATACGAATCAGTACTGAAAAGCATGTGCCCATCACTCCAGCAATGGCACCGAAGATGAAATATAGAGTCCCTATATCCTTGTGGTTAGTGGAGAACAGCCATCGAACCAGATTTCTCATTGGAACAATCATTTGCTTTCCTTCATTCTTTGACTGCTCTCTCAAAAGAGAGACTTCTTCTCACCAATTCAGGTGAAATCGCCGGTTCGGTTGGTCTAACCAAGAAAGGCATGGGAATAAGGCTTTCTCATTCAGCGCAGTTGCAGCCTAATAGATATAGATAAAGGGCAAAGCGCTGTTCACATTACATCTACTGTGTTGACTGTAACTATACTTAGATAATTTTAATGGAGTTTCCACAATCGACGTCCGAGACGCCTCGTTCTTTTTTCTGACTTGGGGAATGCCACAGGTATTCTTTTCGATCTTGTACGAAGCAAGAAAACCAAACCTCAATCCCTTGCTTCTTAGACGGAAGACCACAAAAATCTCGACAAACAAAGTGAAAAAATATAAGTAAACAATCATGAAACTTACCGATAATCTACCCTACAATCCGATCTTTCTTCTCTTATGAAATTAATAGTTAGAGAGAGAGATCAGTCCTTTAACGCGAGACTTATAACTTATATTAAGATGATAGCACCAAAGCGGATTCACCTGATTCAACAAGGGGCAAGGCTAATGGTTCTAGACTTTCTTATTCTTTCTACTCTCGGTCACTGAACTAGAGGGATATTGAATTGTTGCGGGGTGGGATCTTTCCCTGCTCCCAACTCTTCTTATGGCCTTCGTGCCCGGGGATAACATTTCTCGCTCCTTTCCGGTTATGCCGGTAACAATTCAATCTTTGGAAAAATGAAACTCGTTGGCAGAGGGCCAAAGGCCATCACAGAATTTACCTACCCCACGCCCCACCCGAAAGAGATGAGCGAGGAGCGATCGAGTATGCTCTTCCGCGAGATCTTTCTTTCCTTTCTCAGTTAGGCAACAAACGAAAGAAAGGCAGTGCAGGTTAGGGAGAGAACAAACGAAAAGGGACATCACAAACAGAGAGGGGGGATGGAATGCTTTCTGTCAGTTACTAGTCCAATACCATTCTATCAGGCAGCAAGGGAAGCAAGGTAAAGCAGCGGAGGTAGGGAGAAAGAGATTGAGTGGTAGCGATCCCTCATTCCATTCTTCTTTCATTCTCGGGTAGCAAGGAGCTCAGCGAACGGATAAAGCCAGGTTGTTGAAGACTCCCTTACCTTCCCACCCGCATTCCTTGCCTGTTCTAGCATCCCTTAGCGTTAATCCAGCAGCGAAGGCAGAGCCCGATAGTCCAGTAGCCATTGATCTTGTCGATCCACCCGCATTAGTGGCGAAGGAAGAAGGCAGGGTCAAAACCTGCAAAAAGTTATGAACCTTGTTTCAAGCGCTGGGTGAGTGGGGCTAACCGTGCCCTCACCGCTTTGGCAAGGATCCTGGAAAAACTTCCATAGTAAGAACAAACAGATAGGAGAAGTGGATCCCCTTGTCTCAGCCCCTTCCCTCCGGAGAAATAGCCTTCAAGCCCCCCCTTGATGGAGACCGAGAACTTGTAACTCTATTTTCATTGGTCGCTCCTTGATTAGAGCATGGCAATTCGATTAATATTTAGCAATCAATTAAGAAGGAGCGAGCTCAAGAGACAGCTTTTAGTCTTTCTCCTGGGTTCTGAGAAGAGCTGGTTTATGGGGCACCGGGCTAGCTCGCAAGGAGAAGTTGAATCATAAAGATCCAGACTGCACTGACTGCGCCTGACCTTTTTTAGGTCAATAGGGGTAGTTCATGCGCTTCATTTTTCAGTCTAAGATCGAAATCCTTCGCTCTGGAAACGGTTCGAACTTTACTAGGATATAGGGCGCAACATTGATTAATACTTGCCCCTTCAATTAAGTATAAGTCAGCAAGCAGCTTCCCCTCGGTCGGTTGAACCAGAAGCTTTCCCATTACCTCCTCCAGGTCAGGATGGCACCTCTTGCAAGAGGTGCAGGAAAGCAATTTGTTACTACAGACAGACCAGATTCAATAGCGCCGGTAAGACCTCCAAGACCAAGAGCAACGGAGAATCTAACTCGTACAAAGGGTATTCATCCCATCTCGAGTTCTAAACTATATTCTCATGTCCTCAATCCCGGCACTCTACTATATGCAACCTTTTTTTACACAACTTATTCTATCCAGCGTATTCTCGGCATCAATACACTAACTCCTGGCAAGATCCAATCAGAAAGAGAAGAAGCATCTGACTCATAAACTACTAAGCCCGAAAGCCTTGCCAACTACGTATACCTTACTTACTAGCTAGCCTAAGAAGAGAATTGCCAGCAGACTCGAAATCATCCAAGCTCACCAGGACCCAGAAAAGGAGGATGCTGAGAAAAAGGGCTTCAGCTTTCTTCGAGAAAGGGGGAATCCCCCATAAAAGAAAAGGGAAGTAGGGATTTAAGCATGGAGAGAGGTGATAGTTTAGCCTCTTGATTTAGGAGTTCGGAGGTATTCGTAGATAAAAGAACTTTCTCCCCCCAGGGAAAATCGAAGAAGAGTCAGCTGCGTGATTGATGAGTGAAATCAGAAAGAAATATTACCTGCTTTACTTACTTTCGAAACAAGGGTGCGAGGCGAAAAGATTAGGAACTAGAAAGACCCCCTTACTTATTGTTCTACCGTTCCTGCCTTCCCCCACGAGAACAGAAAAACCAACAGACCACGAACACCAAAGGGCCCTTTTGAAAGCATACCCGAGGAGCGGGCATCCATCCAATCTTCACTTATAGACATCGAATGGCCTTATTTCCGTTCGTTAACTACTTCGAACGAGCAAGTTAGTAGCCTACCTCGGCCGAATGTTGGGACAAAGAGCAAGAACTTCCTTCTAATTCTAATAAGGAAACTAACCTTACCGCTCCGTGGGAAACCGATTCACCCACTACTGCTACTACTAGTATAGAAGAAGATCTATTAACACGCACGGCTATCTATATAACAAGTTGCCTCTGACCTCTGTCTCACGACCGCAAATAGAACCTGTAGCTTCATGCCCTGACCTGAACTGAACTACTACTGGCTTAGCTGCCTAGCTACTAATAACTTGGCACCCGTCCTGCCAATATAGTATAAAGCATATAAGTAGGATTCCACTCAGGGCACACTTGTTAGCTACAGTTCCCATCTGTCTTGTAAAGAACTAGAACTCGAACTGCCCGCAGTTACGAGACTAGCTCTCCTGGCCGTAGCAACTACAGTTACTCTTGCTCCTGAGCTTCAAAAAAAATCCTTACTTCAGGGGATTAAGGGTGGTCGTAGATCACCTGAAAGCGAAATATTGGACTATATAAGTCCTAGCAGCCAAGGATGAGTTCGATCCATTAGGTTCTTCGTTTTGTTCGGAAAAGAAAGGAGAGACAAGAAAACATCTTTGATTACGATTAAAAGAAACAATCTCAAATAGACCAAGCACCAATTTCGGGTCATTTCGTGGTGAACATGATCTGCCATAATCTCTTCGATTCCTTCATTTATGTGCCAGAATACAGAGAGATTTGGTAGGAAAGTGGAAGAGACTTTTTTGTATATGATAATCAAAGGGAGTGGGAAAGCTGCAGTAATTCTTTGGAAAAGCCCGGTTCTCTTTGTCTTCGAGCTTTCATTCTTCAATCCACTGATTCGTTCCTTCATATACCTCCCCACCAATAGATAGAGACAAATAAGAATAACCAAACCACGTCTACAAAATGCCAGTACCATGCAGCTGCTTCAAAGCCAACGTGATGCTCCTTGGTCAGATGACCAAAATATTGGCGAATACCACATATGATCGAGAAAAGAGTACCTATAATCACATGAAAACCATGAAAGCCAGTTGCTAAGAAAAAGGTAGAACCATAAATACTATCCGAAATAGTGAAGGGTGCTTGATAATATTCCATTCCTTGAAAACCAGTGAATACTAAAGCCAGTAAAACGGTAGCTACTAAAGCGTAAACTGCTCGTTTTTCCTTTCCCGCGAGTATAGCATGATGAGCCCAAGTGACGGCAGCTCCGGATGAAAGAAGAATAAGGGTATTAAGAAAAGGGATTTCCCAAGGATCTAAAACCCCAATCCCTTTTGGGGGCCAAATACCTCCGATCTCTACCGTAGGTGCTAAAGAAGAATGAGAAGAAGCCCAAAAAAAAGCAAAAAAGAACATAACCTCCGATACGATGAACAGAATAAAACCATATCGAAGTCCTAATTGTACGACTTTGGTATGATGTCCTTCCAACGTGGATTCACGTAGAACATCACGCCACCATACAAACATGGGAACGAACCACACAAAGAGTGCGAAAACATAATAGAAAAAAGGGTCGGAGACACAAAAAGAAGAGTATGGTTCAAAAGGCGAGGCCTTTAAAAATTGTACGGCCCAAGTGTGGGCGGCATCCTTAAAGGATTCCGAGTCCGCCCCATTGACTTGTAAATCTTCTCTTATGTACTGTAAATGGGAAAGATTGGACGTCTCCCCATGGACCCATTCCCCGAGAACATCGGGCGGCTCATTCTCCAAAACAAGACCCTCTTCTAGGGCAATCCTTTTTACCTCCTCAATGATATCATTTTGGGCCGCACATACAGCCTCTTCCTCGGAAGAAGAGAGGGTTGTATTAATATCAGAGCCCGCGGATGAACTGATCGAATGGGGTGAGGATGGGTAAAAATCCAGAGAAGAAGGTTTTTCAGGGGGCGATAAGGAAGGGCACTCTTGGTCCCGCAGTAATGGATCCAGATCCAGTGCATCCTCCTCCTTTAAAGGACAATAGGTTTGGTTCTCGTCCAGGCAGGGAGTACTGCCTCGATAGAGATCTACTATGGATCTCCATTTTCTTTTTTTTTTCACATTCTTCCTTCATTCTTTGACTGCTCTCTCAAAAGAGAGACTTCTTGCTCCACCAATAATGGAAGACTGAAATTTGGGTTCGGTTGGTCTAACCGAGAAAGGCATGTGACTTTTGGGAATAAGTCTGCTTTGGGCATTGCTTGGGCCGAGTCTTTACAAGACTTTCTACAACGAAAGATTCCTCACTGCACACTTTCTATATATCATATCTGTCCTCATCTAATCAAGAAAGTCCAGAACAACTAAGCTTTTTTTTCAGAAGCACCTCACCTTCGGTGCCTGAGTGCGATACTTATCCTTTCAAATCCCAATTCCCTACAATGTCCAAGACACCTTCAAGCAAAGCGACTCTATTCCCTTCATTCAACAGGTACTCTATTAGCGGATTCACTTGCTGTTGGTTTGATTCTACTCCTGTTACTACTACGACTTTTTCGATCTACAGCACTTGCACCTGTCCTATCTTCCTTTGCTGAGCAAATAAGGACTACTTCCCTCAAGTGAAGATCTTAGACAATCTAAGGTTACCGTCTCTCCGGCACCTTTCGGTGCACTATTGGAGAGCTCACTGGGCCCGTTGCTTTCTCAATCTCTCACTCGAGGAAATAGAGTTTTTCTTCTATACGAAATTTCTCAAGCAAGACAAAAAATTCCAAAAAAAAGGAATGAAGCAACGCTCTCTGTATTAGGAAGATACCCTATTCACATAGGTATCAGTCACACAGGTAATGAACATGAAAGATGAATTCGAAAGTAATAATTACTAAATAGTGAGTTTCACTAGGATTCTCAATGAATCAAGTTCGACTACCAGAATAGGGACCTCCTTTTTCATCTCAATCTACGATATTCTTGCCCCTGTTCCCGTGCCCTGGTGGAGTCCCTAGAACCAACAACTTAAGGAGCATTCGACTGAGATTAGATTAGTGGGTAGCACTTGTTGAATTGAATAAGATGTTCTTGCTCAAGTTGAATCAGTTGAATTAGGGAAGGTGGGATCCTATCTTTAGGAAAAGAAAGGGTGGGAGTAGATCAGTCAATTGGACTCCTTTCCTTGGCTATTGAAGAAGCTCTTAGAGGAGCAATTCCCTGTGTTAGCGGAACTGGGATAGCCTCGTAGAAGGAAAAAAGGGTTCAGGCGCTGTTCTCAAGTCTAGTTGACGAAGCGCGCAAGCAATTTCTCTTCTCTTTCTATTAGGGGTAGGAGTTACTGAACAGCCACCCAGGCCGCTTAAGGCTTAAGAAAATTCCCTTTAGCTCTACGGATGACTAACAAGGCAGGATCCAAGTGGTCAGATCTGATCGGGATGACGAGTCCTTTGGCAGGCACATTGAGGCAGGCAGAATGCCTGGGCTGTTTGCGGGATTCCTCGAAGGATGCGGCATAGTTAGCAATATTCTATTTCGGGTATGGCTAGCCAGAATGGCCTTGCTGATAGGAGGAATCGCACTCTCATTGACATATGGTAAGCAATTCACAACTTCCTCTCTTTCTCTGGGGGAAGGCCCTCAAGAAAGACTGCTATGTACATACTAAACAGGCTTCCGTTCCTTCGAAAGCAGTTCCTAAAACACCCTTTGAGATATGGACAGGAAGGAAAGCCTGTTTAGCCTATTTTCTTGGGGTTGTCAGGCAGAGACCGGGGTGGGTGAGATACTCGCTACTAAGGTTCTGAAAGAAGGCAGCTAAATCAGCAATAGAAGAGAACTCCAGATCTATGAATAGCCAACAAAGAGCCTAGCTCGATTACTGGAACTAAACAGCAAGCTGCCCCTACCTTACTTATCGAGAAGGAGTACTGGGACTGAGTAGACTTCTTGTAGTTCTCTTTCCCCTAGCAGCCTTTCCTGCTTTCCCGGTTGCAAGGTTTCGAGCTAACTACAGGATTTGCTTCCTAGCTACTAATACTAATTAGTAGTAGGGAACTTCGAACTAAAGATTTGCTTTAGCTCTAGTTTCAACCCGTCCTGTCCACTCACCACTTATCTCAAAAGCCACTATTTGAGATCTCTGAAGTGAATTCCAAATCAGTCTTTGTGGTTCCATTTCCCTTACGCTCGCTTTTGCTAATGCTACTAGGAAAGAACAGCTAGGAGACGATTAGCTCTAAGTGCCGAAGTCCATAGCTCCTATGATCGCGAGCTGCGGCTTGCTTTGTTCGCATTTATGAAAATGAAAGGCATTTGACCATAGATCCTACAGCAGGAAGGAGGTAAGCGCGGAAGATGGCGGTCACTTTGCGGATTCTTCGGGCTACCACGTCAGCTACCCGCCAGCTTTCATTTCCTTGTGCTGTGTGACTCAGTCCTGTGCTTACCCACCTTGCTTAGCTTAAGTGTTCGCTTGGATATAAGAGGAGAGACTCAACCTCTTTGCACGTACTCCCGGAAGAAAAGCATCCCAACAAGAGAAAATGACCTCGTTCAGGGGCTCCTGGTGAAAGTAACTCCACTAGCGGGATTCAGCAGTTAGAAAAGAGAGGGCGATCCTAAGTCAAGTACGTAACATATTAGTAAAGGGCTGACTTCCAGACAGCCATCCAGCACTTCGAGAGAGGAAGACTTGAATCTTTCAAAGCCTATTGACATCAGGTCAGAGAGAGAAGACCGTATACCATAAGAGTTGGTCAGATTAGTAAAAGGCTTAAGCCCTTCCGCAAACAAACCTCAATTCAAGGAGGAAGGGTGTAGGAATATAAGCAAGATTCTAAGGAGTGGGAACGGCATAGCCTTAGTTGGGTGGGATATGTGCCAGAAGTATAAAAAAGTTTCATGCCAAATGTTCTCAAGCTTAGTTGCATGGAAAAAGGAGTCAACGTGTAGGCGAGATAGCGCAAGTCCTATCCATCTCTTCTTCTCGGAAATGACCAGAAAAGAAGTGAGACTGTCATCCGCCTTCACTGCTATTCGAATTGGGCTCATTGGAAGGACTCCAGTTCGATGAGATCCTTTATGCCTAGCTTCAATCATTAATCCAGTTTAGGAGTATGTGAACTGAAAGATCTTCTTAGCTAATTTCCCCCTGGCACTCCGACAAATCCTATTCTATTACCCGGGGGACTGGTACTGGCTCGCTGGAACTCGCAATGGAACTCTCTTCCTCCCTCCTCACTGGCAGGGCAAGAGAAAGATAACCAAGAAAGTACCCCTGTAAATAGAGGGCATAGCACTAAGCTTTCTTCTCTTATGATAGAAAAAAGAGGCAATACTACTATTATTATATTTCTTTTGCTCTCTCGATCGACTATATAACTAAATGAGCAAAGACAGAACTCTAACTCTTCTTTCTCTTTAGATACAAGAAAACAAAACCTATTATACAAAAGTGTAGTGCTTACCTCTTTCTTGCCTTGCTTAATTTAAGGCTTTACCCCTCGTTTCACTGAACTTACTTCCATCCTTTGACTTCGATCTCTGAATAGTGCTATTAACTCAACCTAAGTAATGAGATGATGTATTGTTAACGGTTGTCTAGCCATGAACTCATGCGATGCAGACCCGCCTATGGTGGAATCTCATCAAACATTCGTTTTTGTTGCTGGTCAACCGTTGGGCTACTACAGCTCCTGGGCCTTATTTGCACTAACCCGCCATTATATGGTGTGGTTAGCTGCAGACCGGGCCGGGCACGATCAAACCCCTTTTCTCCAATATGCTTTATTAGGAGATGACATCGTCATCGCTAATGAAGCCGTGGCAAGGGCGAAGCCTGTTACAGGAACTTCAGGTGGAGATATCAGAGTCGAAAAGCCTGGTATCTCCGATCGGTGCTATGGAATTCGCTAAACAGTTCTGGGTGATAAGAGACCGGGAACCAGAGCAAGGAGCAATTGGATGAGGGAATTACTCCAAAAACCGACCAATCGTAAACCTCGCCGAGGCCAGCCCGTGAACTTATCTCCAGTATCTGCGAAGGCAGTTCTAGCAGCAAACTCCTACATCCAATATCACTTGCCCTACGTTACAATTTGTCTGAGAAGACAGTTGTACGTTTAGCAGGAGGGGGATATAGGGTGTTGGGACGGCTTGGTTCTCGTTCCACTTTGTCCAGACGGTGGAAGAGAATTCTTGCTTTGTCCCACAAGCGGTTATTGGGTCCGTTCTCAGGTAAACTTGAGTGGTGGATTGGGAGAGGTTACCCTCTTTCTCCCTACCTTAAAGGTTTATTGGTGGAGCGGATTCGGGCGGGAACTAAGCTTAAACAACTTAGTCCCCCACCTGATGAAGAGTGGTGGTCGATGGGTGAGCGAGACAACAGTGAGTACACTCTTCTCCGTAATTGGATGGAGTTGTGGCTCAAATACCTTTTAAGGTATGCTCGTATTCACCTCGACCCTGATCCCACCCTCCATGATTTGTTCAATCCTCCTTTTGTTACATTTTCATATCATACAGACCGAACACAAGAGGTTACCCAAAGTGTCAAAGCTTGGGGCCTGTTGTATAGGTTATATGACGAAAGTGAGGGGAAGGCATATCCTGGATGGACACCTCCATGTATTGAGCAATCAGTATATGGTCCGTGTTAGTGGAGCTCGGCAACCTAAGTAATGAGATGAGCTTTTTCTCTCCCCCTCGGGGAACTTTCGCTAGAATCAGGAGCTTTATAGCCTTTCTAGAGTCAAGTAAGGCAGAGCTTACAGTAGTGGCATCGGAAGGTAATCTCCTTAAATAGATGAGGTAACGAGACTATCAGACATGCTACAGGGCACATGTAGAGTTAGAAGTTCTTTTATTTAGCTTAAAGGTAAGAGTTTGTAAGGTAAGGTTTTTAACTGACGCTTTGCATTCGCAGGAACTTGCCTTGCTTTATCATATCACAGAGGCGCTTGATTAGAAACGGTATAAAGGATCCACTTTCTCTTAGGTTTGAGATTTAAGGATTTCTTTTTTCGGTACTCTACCAACAATTTCATTGCCTCACTACCTTCGAAGGGCAAAGAATACTACCTGGAAGCTTTTTCGCGTTAGGCTGGCTAAAAAGAAAAAACTTTCTCACAAGGTAGGATGGATTATACTTAAGTGCAGACTTAAAAGAGACCGATAGCTTACTGGTTTAAAAGATAGAGCTTCCTATCTATACTTATAGCTTTCACGCACTAGCTTTCTAGCCGCCCTAGATCCATATGGCTCGTAGGCTTGAGTACTCTCACTCGCCGGCAGGCAACTTCCAATAGACCCCAATCCAATATTCCTACTTTTCACTTCTAACCTGACTCGGAATAACATAGAGGAAAGGGAATATCTAGGAGTCCTATTACTCTTAGTCCTCTAGGCCACTCTTCTTTTTTGATGCTTAAGCCCTAGAACCATTGTCTACCCTGCTAACGAAAAGCCATATAAAAAACCCTATCAAAGACCATGGCAAAAGCAAAGATAGGGTGCTGGCTTTCAAACGATCTTATATAAGCTTATGCTCTAGGTAATATGTGAAAATAAAAGAACAAAGGCTTTTTTTCTACTGAACTGGCTTGCTTAAGAGGGAGATTCTTATAAATCGAGTGACTGCGCTTGCCCCACTGCCAAAGCAAAGGAAATATCAAAAACTAAAGAAGCTCAGTCGCCGGTTGGGCTATCCTCTCAATCGTTGAGGCCTAACAGGCGAGCGGAGTGAGGGGAGACGGGGGCGTTTCGCTCGGTTGAGCACCTACGACTTTTTGGATAGAATTCGTTTCCTTTTCTTTTGCCATGGGTTTTTCCCCTGTTGTTTGCTCTTTCCTTGGATCTCATATATTCTTACAATCTTCCCATGTAATATTCCAGAATTTTCGCACAGAAACTCGAACAAGGAAGACGAGAAAGCTCTTCCTACTTCACACATGATCGATTCAGCTTCGATCTTCAGACATGTCGATCGCTCTAGATGAGCTTGTAGAAGCAGTTGTTTCCAATGATACGAACACTAAAGCCGGACCCACATCGACACTTGAACTCGAGGTAGGTGCAGTCCCCTAGCTTTCGTCTCTCAGTGTCAGTGTCGGCCGCCTCTGCCTGATCTCCATCCTCTTCTTTCTTTGATCTCCTTCTCCAGTTCTCCTGCTGCAGCCTCTTCGGATCCACCATTACCGTTCAACACCTAAGGAGATTGGGTGGGGAAAGAAGAATGAATCAATAACAAAGTAAATAATTAGATAGAACGTGACGTACCCAAGAAATTAAGAAAGAGAATTAACCAGACCTTGTAATCATCAGTTGGAATATCAGTTTCAGGGGTGGAGTCATTTTGCTCTTCACCTTCGTGATTAACCAGTTCATCAATCCATTGCTTCATCTGCTGCATTCTCCGAATATGAACCATACTTTTCAGCCTCTAGAATGAACCCCACAAAATACAATTAATCCCAGAACTCAAATTAACAACTTAGTTCGTAACAATATGAAAACGAAAAAAGTGGAGATGATTTTATCAACAAGATTTGAGTAGACGGGAATTCAACCACCTTGGATGATGGGCTTTGAATTTGGACAGATCCAGCGGGCCTTCTTCCATGTACTTGGGCTTGCTTTGATGCTGGGTAGGCTTGTTGTGCTTTGGCCCTTCTGTGGGCTTTCATCGAGGTTTCATCGAAACAGGCACGCACAAGTCTGCATTTGTAGAAGTAGGACTTTCTTGGATGGTTCATGTAGGCTTGGGTCTTTCATTCGGGGCCTATTGGGGTGGGGCACCCTGTGCTGTGGGCCAATGCGTATAAGCTTGGGCTTTCTTAACGTGGCTCATTTGACGACTCCGTACATGGATGTCACGAGTCTATTGGCATCGAATATGGAATCTTTTCTACGTAATAAGCTGGTTGTACAAAGTTTGTTACAATGTGATTCGGGTATCCTTGTGTGCTTGCTCCGCAAGGTAGCCAGAGCCAGCCAGGTTTTCATTAAACAGGCATGATAGTTTTCAACTGCAGAAAAGTAGTGCGGAGAACTAGCCAGAATTGTGCCTGCCATCAAATTCGGTGACGCATGGCGGGATTCCTCTACCACTCTATAAATAGAGGCTCCATAAGTGTCTTCTTCATCAAATTAAAATCAAAGAAATTTCGTAATAGCATAGCTATGGATGTTGCAACTTCCAACAGGCTTTCCGCAATTGGTGCCGAAATGGAGCGACTGGAAAATGAAAAGCAAGAGCGCCGTAGAGTGCTTAACCTCTTTTTGAGGAATTTTAGAGCAAGAGATCCCGCGGAGGCAGAAAGACGCATTAACGCTGCCAGCGAGAACAACAGGGATTTGGAGAGGAGGCTTCAAGTGCTGCAGGAGGAGAAGCAAGAACTCATTGTGCAGGCTGTGGCCCGGCTGTCGGTGACAGACAGGGAAAACCACTAGAAGAAATTCTAAAAAGTAGTTACTTTCTCTTCTTTCTACTTGTTAAGGCCTATCCTTTGACTTCTTTATGTTTCGAAAATAAGTAATGTAGTTGGCCTAATGCTTTTTTAGCTCTAGTAAAGGCATATGTGGTTGTTTATGTAATGTAGTGCTTTATGGAGTAGTGTAGTAATGAAAAAATCTTTTGGATAAATGTTTTTTCTCGATTGATAGAAGGACGGATTATATTGTTTTGAACCTTGCTCGCATAAAGTCGGATTGAAATTTCAATCCAACAATCAGGATGGATAGAAAGACATACCATCCGCCCTTTGATTCTCTGGCCGAGTTGGAATTGCATTTGAAGGGGGAAGAAGTTTTTAAGTGGGAATTTATAATAATATATATAATAAGCTGATGCCTACCGGAAAGCTCAGTAGGGGCTGAGCTAGACAAGCAAGCAACTGTCAGCCCTCCAAATAGGCAGGGGGGAGATCCTTACCAATACATTTTAGATCCGGCTTAAAAGACAAAGCAAAAAGCATATAGAATAGACCTGAATAAAATTTTTGAGGGTACGGTTGAACTCTCTTGAGGCCGCACCTTGACAATTCCAAAAGAAAAAGAGCATAAACATAAAAAACAACAGAAAAAAGGAAAAAGAAGGAACCATGGAGAGCCTAATTAAGACTTCCCCTTTCCCCCATTTGAAAAGAGGGATTAGGAACGCAACTCGATAACGGGAGGCCTACTCAAACAAAAGCTACGGTAGTTCGGTCTCTAACCAAAGCCAAAACTTAGGTAAAGCGAAGAGCGATGAATAATAGCCTACTAGGAGAAATGATTGGCTAGATCATTCGAGTCAATGCGGTGACTCACCTTCCCGCTTCCAGAAGCCGACCGGGCTTACCAGCGAACCGAGGTTTTAGGTTACGTGACATGGTTCGATGACCTAGAAGTTCCGGTTGAGCTAGCATCTCTAGAACAACAAGTGACACCCTGAGCATAGCTGGAATTTCCTACTCAGTATTCTGTCTTTCTTCGTAAATCATGTGAAGCAGCGCCCCCTCCTTCTCAAGTCCTCGGAGAGTTGGTACTTCCGCTACTGCCCTCACCGGCATTTTCAGTGCATCATGATAGAGGTTTCGCTTCTTATCGCTGCCTTTCTCTTTTGCTTTTAAGTGGGCACAGGAGGGAGTAAAGCAAAGAGTGGAGAGTGAATCAACTTGCATTCTTTCTAGAAGAATAGATTTATACGCCCAGTGAAGTAGTAATGGCGCCCCCTATCATTGATGAATGGTGAATCGAAGAAGAAATCGAATATCTGGCCCGATCCAACCTAAAGGAATAGATGGAGTAGATTATGTAGTTCACCGGGCAACCGGAGTCCTTCGTTGCTACAGCAGAGTGATACTCCCTTCGTTATTGGATAGTTGCGGAGGACTACTCCAGCCTTCACTTATTCCACGTTCAACCCGAGAGCAGCTTGAAAGAAAGCTATAAATGCGCCATTTCATTTGAAAGGACGGACTGAAGGAACTCAACCAGAATAGCTTGTAGTGGTCAACCCTTGGGTAGCTAACTATGCTATAGCTAGAGCATTTTGGAAGAGGAACCCTGCGTCTCCGGGTGCGCTGGATGCGGAGACTCAACCCTCATCTATGAATTAGTGGGCGTAAGACTGCTTGTTGTCCGTTCCTTCCACCCCAAGAGTGAAAACATCATCCGTTCATGTTCCTGACTATGTAAAGCGCCTTCTTTCAGTACTCTCCTTTTAGTGTTGAGCAACTTCGGATCCTCCCGATTCAAGGCAAGCTGCCTAAAAAAGGGAAAACTACTTCCCGGCCGGTAGGCGTTTCAGTTATCATTCCCTCTTGTTCGACACGAAGTATGGCCCGCTCTCACATACCGAGTGGACGGCCTGGTTCCTGGTTTCGAACCTAGGACCTATACCGATGCCTTGTCATACCTTTTTCATTTTTGAACTGTTGCTCGGAGCTTTGCTCGCAGCAGAGGAGATTGGTAGTTGCTTGGAAGAAAGAAAAGGAAATGGGCCCTGACTGTTGAGCACGTTTAAGGTCTAAAGAAGCGGGCGGTAAGGTAAGGGAAATAGAGAAGTGCTATCAATATTCATACTTATGAGATCCTTAAGAAGGAGCTGTCGACCTCAATAGAAAGAAATGGAAAGTAAGCCAGCATGGTGTCTTGTGGACACAAAGGCGAAGCGGGACTAATTGGATTCAGCCGGAGATGGAGAGCTCCGCCCATTAAACGAATCTCATTTTGAAGGATCTGCCTATTAAGATTGACCTGCTCCAACGCTTGTTCCAACGAAAGAAGGTTAGAAGGAGGAAGCAACAAAGTTGGGTTCTTCTCGACCTTCATGGCACTTCCCCCGGCCGTAACCAGGGGTTTATTAGAGAGCCTCGCCCTGAAATAAGTGCACTCGTTGTTCTCTGAGATTGGTTGGATCTGAGCAGAGCCCCTCCCCGTTTCACTTGAGAGATTGGTTGAATCCTAAATAGCGCAGCCTTCGCTCGACTAAAGCGATGACACTTAAAGATGATCCGGCGGGGATAGTCTTGAAGAAGACTTGGCCCCTTACTATACCTCAGAACGCCTTCCTGCTGAACTTTCAAGAGCAAAACAAATTTCATTTTCGGAGGACGGGCAAAGCTCAGACTTCGCCAAGCGGTTCCGATCGAATGAAGATGCTTCAGCCTAACCGGGGGGTGGTTGTCACTAGAGACGGAACTACCAAAAGAGCAGATAGAAGTTAAGAAACTGGAAGTCGTGTAGCCGGCCCAGTGGCCGTCTCCACTCGGGAAAGTAGCCTTTTCGCTTAAAGACGTTTTCTTCGCTTTCAAATTGCATTTTGTGTTGAGGTTAGCTTTGCTTTCCCCCTTCTCTTCTCGTTGGCACGGATGAATCAGTTACATCTTGTTCCTACTACTACCGAGTAGAGGACATTTCATTCACAGACCTTGATCTTTAAGGTGAAAGTGAGCCTTAGCTGACTGACCTTACCCGGAGGCCCATTCTTAGACTTGGTGAACTAAGAATATAGATTTCACAAATCAATGCAATAAAGTGAGTTCAGGATTGATAATAGAGTGAATAGAAAGAGAAAAAAGACATGGTTACGCTTTCGAAGCTAGCTTAAGTTAAGCCGTTGTGCGCAAGGGCGCTAAGAGCTGCATTCATTAAGACAGTTTGAAAGTCTGTAGTTGACAAGCAATGAAAGGTATTCAAGTTACGTTGTCGGTCTACGGTATCGAAGCTTCGGCTTAGTCACAATCTACCTTTCCTCTTGTTTCAGAGGGAATGTTAGGAGTTCCCCTTATGTGAGGAGTGAGTCACGAGTGAGGAAAGCTCTATCAAAGGTATAATAGTGGACTTCTAACTAGTAGCTAGTCTGAGGTAAACGACTGAACGATTGGTAATTGAGTTCAGGACTGGTAATTGAATCATAGACTAAGCATTGTGAAGAGCTCAACTTATTATAATGAATGCAATGATTCTGGGCTATTTCCGAACTCTAATGAGGAACGGAGAATCACCCATTCAAGCTGTGGAAGTAGGGATTTAAGCATTCATTAAAGCAAAGTAAACGGATTGCGCGGATATGCTTTCTTTTTTTAATTATCTCCTCGTTTACCTTCTAGGGGTCGAGCAACCGCTACATTTATTGAACGAACGGTCACAGCCTACATAACTCGTCTACCTCTGTGAAAGGAAGGCAGTCTCAGACCCTATGTAGTTCTCGGTCCTTTTTATACAGTTCCTGACAGGTACTTTTGTGGTTCTTCACTCCAGCCCTGAAGTATTCTGTGAGCCCAATCTCTTTAACGTAGGCCCTCCGTTATGATATAAAAGAAAGCTAAGATCTATCCCTCAACCCACCTCATAATAGGTCTCTTTGAGACTTATCTTTGAGGCTATGATCCTCCCGGTCAAAACAAGAAATCCCCATCATAAGAAAGATAAGAAGGTCGATTCCTTGCATCCACTTGGAGAGAAAGCCTAATTCTAATTGTTTTGTTCCGAAGCAAAGATATCCACGGGGCGGTTCGCCCTATTCAGATATTCACGACCGAGATTATAGCTATGGTCCTATGGTCACCCCTAGCATCAAAGGAAGTGTCCCATTCGGTAAAAGTGTCTAACCGCAAATGTTAATGGTGCTAACTTTCAGTTAACTGGAGCTGAAGCAATCAAAGTGAAGTGTAGAGGTCCCTAAGTTACGAATTGCAACAAAGCACCTATTCCGAAGAATGTAAAAGTACATTTTTTATAGAGAAGCAATGTGAGGCTTGTCTTCGGATATACCCTTTTGCCCTTAAAGCTTCAAAGCCTAATGAATAGAGACTGTGGAGTCAATAATCCAGGAGGGACCATAAATACCTGTGCGGTCAGAAAGAGGCTTGTACGCCACCTATTCAGAAGCATAAAATCCAATGGCAAACCCAAACCTTTCATTTTGGACAAAAAACTTTGCAGGATGAGACTACGAACCCTAATGGAGCCAAGGAGAAGTGATTCAGCCTACCATTGAATATAGCCGGCACTACTTACGCGCTGGGAGAGGGCTAGAGCCCATACACTTATGAGATTTTTGTGCCATTATTGTATTTATATATTACTTATGTAATAGGTCATTATTGTAATTGTAACTCTTATGAATTCTTTTAAAGACATGTTTTCCGACTAGGGGGAGCCTAAGTTTCTACATGGTATCCGCGCTTTGCTTGGTTAGGTTCTAGGGCTTTTTGCCAACTGATTCAACTCAAGCAATAGAAAGAAAGGCTATCTCCTATAATCTCTCACTATGCTGAGTTCAATCAAGCTAAGAACTAGTCTCCCCCTTGGCCTACTCTCACTTTCTTTCACTGGCTGTCTCCCTCTCCCTCTCGCTCTTAGGGCTAATCTCCTGCCCATTTTACGCTTTCCTCCTTGCTATTTGAAAGAGTGCTTTCTGCGCCTTATCAAATTACCGGAAAAGAAAATAAAGAAAAAGCCCTTAACATGGACTCCACGATAACTAGCTTGACATGGGAAAGAAACCCCAATTATATTATATAAAAATAACTTTAATGGCAAGGAATAGTCTTTCAAAAAGAAAGGGGTTGCCTACTTGACTACTTACACTCGGGGAACTAGCACTTGCTGTCTGGAAGGGCTGCTTACGATTACGCAATGACTGCTAGAAAAAGGACTCAGTGCCTTGGACTGGCATGCTTGACGGATTTGACTAACCTACATACTATAAGACGATCTTTCCTACGAGACGTAAAAGTAAACTCCAGCAAAAGTAGATTGGAGCCCTACGACTGATCATACTTATCACACTGAAAAGACAGGACGGAATCGAAAGCCAGCTACTCCTACTCGAAAGATCGCATGCATTGAAAAACGATTCGACAGCCTAAAAGAAAGTCTCCTAGCTGATTGATGTCATAAACAATCTTCCTGGTCTAAGAGCAGCCTGAAATCTCCAGTTCACACTCAGCGTGAAGGAAAGCACTTTGACTTTCTTCAACAACCAAACTGAAAGCATTGAATGGGGGACATGAAACCAGAGCGAGAAAGTCCCAGGACAATAGCACTAGCGGGAACAGCCTTTGATTTGAAGCTATTTATTGATTAGGGTTTAAATTCGAATTCAGCAAGTCCTTCCCTTCATTCTATTCTTTCTCCCCTTCCCTTATGAACCGGACACACATATTCCATCAACCAGCAGCCAAGGACTGATTGACACCAGACCCTCACCACAGGAATCGAACCTCGAACTCAATGTCTAACCGAGAATAAATAGAATGAAACCTGTGAACAATAAGGTTTAGTGATTCCCCTAACCCTCCAGTCATAGCTTCTCGGTCCTGTAATCGAGATCTTTCGTTGTTGCAGGAGCTGTGGTCATTCGTTTTTTAGTCACATGCGAAAGCTTGTACTCAAGGAGATGGATGTTGATCAGGGAGATCAACTGATCATGCACTGTGACAATGAAAGTGCAATGAATATTGATTGCCGCAAATCCTATGTTTCACGAGCGTACCAAACATATAGTTGAAGTGACAAGCAAATTGCGGATATATTTACCAAGGAAATGGTTTAATGGGCAGACTGAGATTTTCTCTCTTCACGCAGTTTAGCTATTTCAGACTCCAGACTAGCAATACGCTGATCACTTTCTTTCTCTAAAATGAAAATATTCAGGATGAATTCTATTCATATTTTAAAATAGTGATTTCGTGACCAGCTAAGTCTTTAACTTCCAAAGGACATGTGTCAACCCAAAGATCATTAGAATAGACAAGATTCCTCTTATAGGTAATGTATGAGATCGATCCATTAGGTTCTTAGACATGATAAAAAATTGCAAATTCTATGGTTCCCCTCAAGCTTGAAGCAAGAAGATAAGAAAAAAATATAGAGAGCTGCGGTGGGTTGTTGACCAACGGAAAGCATGGGAAAAAGTAAGGACGCAATGTATATTGTATTGAGATATCGAACGCAAAAACATTATGCCGCTTTACAAGAATCTTGGTGGTGTAAAGGGCTCTTTCTTTACTTATGTATGAAATATTTCACATTGAAGAAATATCATAGAAAGAAAAAGAAAATGCCTTAGCTCAATATATGTTAATAGTTGGCCTATCATACTAGCTTGCTTGCTGCACTGAAAGACAGTGACTGATTTGATTTGCTCAGCTAAAAAAGGGGGGTTATAAAGGAAAGAAGAAATTGGGTTCGATTCCTATCAATCCCGTGTGGCGAAAGTTCCGAAGCATTGAAAGGAAAATGAATACATTCTTACATGATTTTATCCTTCGCGGTAGTTTATGTCTCACCGCAGTCTTTCTAGGATCAGAAGGAAGCCTGACCACTGGTAGAAATCTCGTGCTTTTTGCAATACTTATTTTAGGCGGGTCTGTTTCGTCTTTCTTTTTTTCGTTTGAATAAGAATAAAAGTACTTCGACTTGCCTTTGTTTGATATGTTCATTCTTTTTTTATTCATCTCTTTCTTTTGCTATTTTCTCCGCATCTACTTAGTTTCTCTTTCTCATTTAGGTCTTCACCTTCTAATTTTGAGTGTGGGGGGATTTCCTCTTCCGGCCCCTTCCGGCCCATACAGCTCGTCCTCGTGGACGGAGGATTCATTAGACATTAGAGATGCAAATCTTAATGGAGCCTTTTTCCGAAACGGAAATAGAGGACACGTCGTCGGTAAACCAGGGAGGAACACGGCGGCCTGTGCCTCACGCTAATCCAGTCGCTTCCCCGGGGGAAGAAGCGGGTCCATCTAATCGGATTCCACCTGTGAGGCCCTATCCCTATCAGGAAAATGAAATAATTGGTGGGTCTTCAAAACGTGGAAAGCCGCCTTGTGGAACACTTAGAGGCGAAAAACCCTTCCCCCTCATTTTCGGATTACCAACTCGCCCGT
>WOAB01000186.1:135000-147500 GCA_027886185.1 Rheum nobile | reverse complement strand
CATCTAATCTTGACAGTTTTTTTTTCGATTGAGAAAGCGACGGGCCCAATGAGCTCTCCATTTGTGCCTCGAAATGAGGCCGGAGAGACGGTCAACCTTAGATCGGCTAAGATCGAGATAGAAATGGTGATGAGATATTGAGATTGAGAAAGTGTTCAGTGATTTCATCTTGAATTGTAGTCTGTCTTAGTAGTCAGTCAATCCACTCCCGATAGGGATGAAAGTCAGAGGCAGCAGTCCCTCTCGATCGAGCCTTCTTCCTTCCTAGCGGAACTCGGCTTACTTACCGAACCCCACACAGACTCTTGAGCTCCTGCACCTTCACCTGCGAAGCGCTACGCTCCGCTTCACGAAAGACTCACTCCACGCTCATACTATACTCACGAAAGAACCAAGCAAGGGGATGAACGTCAACAAGCCGAGGGATTGGATTCGCTGCTCTACATTTTGATAAAGTGGAATAAGAAAGTCCTACACCCGCAAAGAAGGCCATTTCGAGAGACTTTTGAAAGCTCCTCCTACCAGACACCCCCTAAACTCATTTTGAATTAGGAAAAGCCCCACGTTACGGACCTTTGAAGAATGGATGAACGAACTGGAGCCAGCCACACAAAAGAAGGAAAGGAAACTAGGGCTCGAAAGCAGCGAGGGATTGATTCGAACTTACTAAAGCAAAATAATACATCGAATGTGCCAATGCTCTAGAAGATCGATTCGCCCTTGCCCAATCGAGTGAAGCCGACCAATGCAACTCAACTACTTATGATTACGCCATTACTTACTCGAGAAGCAAGCCTAGGCGAAAAAGCAGCAACAAACACAGGCTCAAAAGCGAAAGCGAAAGCAGCAGCTGCACCACTCGAAAAGAAATTGGGAAAGGCGTCTAAGCGCATGCACGCGACAGATAGAAAAAACTTGCTACAGCTTGAAAAAGCCTTTGGCTCGTTTACGCCCCTTTTGTTTGTTTAATCCCCTGGCATATTAGAAGGTAAGCTCATGTTGATCCAGCTGAGTCCCTTCGCCCTCTCACCCTACTCTTTCATTTCCGCTTAAGCTTTCGCTCGAGTCATTCTCATCCCTTGGATTCCCTTCTGCTGGCTTCTAGTCTTTCTCTATCTCCTTGAGAGCTCTGTTTGTTTCAGCCAGTAAGTAGTCGTCCCCGCCCATTACTTGAAAGAGCTATCACATCTCATCTGGCTTTTTTACTGTTGCCTAATACGGTTCTCTCTTACAGAGACTAAGAATTTAATTAAAGAGGAGTTGTCCTCGTATTATCAAAAGAAGAAAGCAATTTCTGGACTTTCTGTGTCAAGCACAGGCATACGATTGAAAGAAGGTTTCTCCGGGGGAAGATTTTGTGGATGAGATCCGAGACTGGGCTTTTGAGAAAGCAAGGACCTAAGGCAGGAGCGGGGTTACTTTCGAAGGGGACAACGATGGCCATATTATATTAACCAGCCTATTCGTTGGCTAGGGTTTCTTTGGAAAGGGTGGTAGACGAAGAAGGGGATGGAGAATCAGTCTCTTGAGCCATGAAGCACCATTAGATCTTCAACAAGGTGGAAATTGAAACCTTATTTGGGGGGAAACTCCTAGGCTATAGGTAGCTTGTCAGGTATTCTCGCCCTGGAGGTGGGAAAAGCTCTGCCGTCCTATACGAGGAAGATTGATGCGCCTACATAGAATAAACTAAGTAAAGACGACTCCCACTCCTCTTCCACTCGAGAAAAGAAAAAGGAGTGGCATCCCTTCCTTGGCTTAAGAGTGATTTATCTTAGATCTCACCTCGGACCGTGCGAATATTCTGCTTTCTTGTCAGCGAAAGCTCGTCCTACAAGTGCTGTGACCCAAGACAAAGAAGTCTCTTTTCTTCTTTATTGGCTCTTTGGCCATTTACTTTGTGTTCCAAAGAGAAAAAGTTCATTTTTTCTCAGTCCATTAATGGCAATCTTCAGTTCCATCCTCTTCTATTATACGCTCTCGTCCTGAAATCCTTGATTCTACCTCATTCGAGGTAGTTTAAGTGTGATGGGTCTTCTAAGGCAGGCTTCGATGACTTCTGTATTCGAAATGAGATAGATGAAGATAGAGAGAGGTCTCTAATTAGACGACGACTTTGGGTTCTTTAACTACGTAATGAAGATAAGAAAGGCCAGGGATGATAACCTTGCCAACGAGACCGAATAGAGATAGGCGGCTAGAATGAGAACCTTCCATCTCGCTATTCTCTCTTCCATGGGAAAGTCAAAGTAGAGGACCGTCCTTCTATCTAAAATAAGAGAAAGGATTCAATCCGATCCCTATCTTACTACTGATTGCCCTCTTGCGGACAAGAGTTTAGACTCCATCTCCTTGCTTGATCAGAAAGAGATAACTATCAAGACGTGAGAAGAACCCGATCCCTTGTAGGACTTGTGATCAGTCCGCTAACAGGCGTGGCAAGGACGGACGAGAAGAGCTTTCTTTCAAGCTTCAGGAAGTCAGACATGAGATGTAAATGCGCGAATTTTCCGCTTCTCCCATTCCTTCTAGTATAGGAGCTGAGATTAGGCAGTGGCCTATATAGGTAGGAACTCTTGGCCTGTTAGGAACTCTGAGACCTAATCTAATGCCGCGCTTTTCCCAATTCTTCCCTTTTTCTTCTTTCTTTCCACATCCCTATCTTCCCATCTCGTAAGAGCTGGTACATCTGTTCATGAAGAGTGGTCACTCCGGGCCCTAATCGAATGTTAGAACTCATCTAAGACAGCTATGATCGGACAATCTCAGAGGATTGATTCCCCGCGATAGGAAAAGAAGAGGAACTGCTTGTCTCTGAGTCTATTGTCTATTCCCCATCCCTCTCTGGTCGAGTGGCTGTTCTCTCTTTGTATCCCTTTCTCCCGGACTCCGTTCCATTCAGGCATTTAAAGGAAGGGCGGGACTCTTTCTTGCTTTCTTTCATATAGTCGGTTTCAGGTGAAGAATGTGATAACCAATGGCTGCTGTTAGACCTCATCTTCGATTATTCTTTGTTTGACTTTCTTTATAAGAATCTTTATCAGAAGAGATCAAGTCGTTTACTTCTTATTTGTGACTCTTGCCAACAATTGGTTCTTTAACTGGCACTTGACTCGAAACAAGGCTTGAACAACCACCGTTTTCAGGAGATTACTTAGAGTAGCTAGACGGATTCACCACTACTTATTATATAAATAAGGAAGAAGGAAACCTGGGATTAGACCAATAGCGCCCCCACCCTACATTCATGACATACCATTAGCATCCATTCCCAATCGAGTTGACTAGACCAAAACCCGGGACCTTGCAGGTATCGGTCACTTTGCTTTGCGAACTCAGACTGATTTGCTAGGCTGATAGTTGCCCTTCCTCTACCAGAAATGCAAGCTCAAGCTAAGGACTCTCTCTCGGCCTATTCCTGGTGATAGTAAGAGCCTCATCCCCTGTCTCGGCCCGGTATGCCTAATCCTGAAGTGGAGCTAGGGTAAGAGAGGTAGCCTAAATAACTTATAGCTCACTCAGTCAGTTCAGTTACTCTTCTTTCTTTCGTAAGCCTTAGGAAAGGAGAGATTCGGTATTAGCAAGTGAATCAGAAGCGGAGACTGGAAGCTCTGCGGTTGTTCTCGAGGGTATACTTCTTACTCTTACCGAAGGCTATATACTATCTTAATCCTTACTGGGCGAGACTCCCTTGATAGCAAGGTTAAAAAGCCTAAAGACCCGAACTCAGTCTTAGACTTAGAAAGTCCTAAATTAATAGGAACTTCTCTTGTTCACGCTTCTGTAAGGGCTGGCTGCCTTGTTTTCGTCTTATGTCCCGCTATTGAGTTTCAGGTTGTTGTTCTTTCGATAAAGACTCTCAAACCCAAGCTTTTAAAAAGCAAGAAAGTGGCCGCCCTTGCTCAATTTGGCTCAGACCTTGATGCTTACGCTGAATGAGAAAGCCTTATTCCCAAACCTTTCTTGGTTAGACCAACCGAACCGGCGATTTCCTACAAGTCTTTTCGAACAAGAAGAGCAGTCAAAGAATGAACTTGAATCCAACATGAATATCCTTCGCCCCTTATCTCCTCATCTTCCTATTTATAAACCACAGCTCACTTCGACGTTTCCAATTTCCCATAGAATCTCCGGGGCTTTCCTGGCCACTATAGTTTTGTTTTTTTATCTTCTTTGTCTTAAAATAGGTTTGATTTGCTTAACTTATAATAATTTCTACAAATTCTTCTTTTATTCATCAAAGCTCATCCTAATCTCCGTCGAGATGACTGCCTTAGCCCTGTCCTATCATCTGTATAATGGAGTTCGTCATTTATTGGCGGATTTCTATTTCTCGGGATTTCCCTTTTTTCTAAAAAAGAAAAGAATGCAATTCTGCATTCTACTCATTGCTTTCTTCTTATTTTGTTCGATAGACGCGGCTCCAGCCGAGGGTCTACAATCTCACGAATGGCTCGACTTGCCGGCCAATATGCAACCCCGGGTCCGCGAGCCCCAGGTTCCGGAACCTCAGCTCTTTGTTCCCGAGGTTCCAACACTGGAGCCC
The DNA here is from genome assembly GCA_027886185.1 of Rheum nobile. Classification (NCBI taxonomy): domain Eukaryota; kingdom Viridiplantae; phylum Streptophyta; class Magnoliopsida; order Caryophyllales; family Polygonaceae; genus Rheum; species Rheum nobile. The sequence continues at coordinate 142,954 of WOAB01000186.1, read as the reverse complement.
CCTCTAATCCCAGATGCAGCCAGAAGGGCCATCCTTTATGAGAGGATCGGTCCGCAGGCTTACGTCTTCCAAATACCACTGGAGACTGTGGTGGACCTTGTCTATCAACAAGCGGAGATAGAAAGACATATAGAAGCGTGCCTTATTGCCGACGGCATTCCCGTTGGGAGCCTTCAGCAGAACGTAAACGGCTTACGTTCCGTCCTTTTCTCCCCCCAAGGGACTCTCCTGTCGCGAGCGACTTTAGCTCGTCATTTACTCGAAATTACCCGGAATGGCACCCGTCAAAGCATTCCTTACCGACGGGTCTACCGGGCAATTCGAAACTATGACTTATTCATAGATTTACCGATTTTCTTCAGGCGGTAGTTCAGTCTGTTTGGTTTGGTCTTCCTATTTCTTTTTTTTCGGCATGCGAGACTGTGCGAGGGGGGCTCACTGCAAGTCATACTTCGTACGAAATTGAGTTCTCATTTGAATTTCTCTTACATTCTACGTTCCCGAAACGGATTCTATCAAATATTTTACATTTTCTATGATCATCTTTATTTCAGGTATTCGGGGAATTCTCCTTAATAGACGAAATATTCTTATTATGTCAATGTCAATTGAATCAATGTTATTAGCTGTGAATTCGAACTTTTTGGTATTTTCCGTTTCTTCGGATGATATGATGGGTCAATTATTTGCTTTATTGGTTCCAACGGTGGCAGCTGCGGAATCTGCTATTGGGTTAGCCATTTTCGTTATTACTTTCCGAGTCCGCGGGACTATTGCTGTAGAATTTATTAATAGCATTCAAGGTTAAACATGACTCCTAGAAAGTTACCAAAATACGAAGTTCTCCTCTTTTGGTTGGCAGGGTGCTCAAGGGCACTTGGTGTGGTCTGATTGGTATATTGGTTGTTCTAAATGAAGGTACTCGAAGTCTGCCCGCAAAAACTTCCATTTTCTATCTTAAAAGCCGAATAATATATTACCACCGGATCAAGGTATGGTAGCATCGGTAGAACTCGTCCTGACCCGTGAACGGCCAAAAGGTCTTTTGCACTTGGGACATAAGGGTTTATGAGCATTCTCGGGTGGTAGAATGGTGTTGGGGCTATTGAAACTGTCGATCTCCAACGCAGATGTGGGCGGGAGATAGATAAGGCCTGCAAGCTAGTTCTCGACTCGATTATCTTGTATGAGCTGAGTGGTAGACCAATCCTGCCATAGCTAAAGGGGTGAGGGAGAGATGGCTATGTCTATCCCATCTCTTCTTATTTCAATTTCACATAAGAATGAAGCGCGATCCTTGGGCGGATAGTGACGATCCTTTCTTTAATGGCTAGCTCTGCTGCTCTTCGGAGATTGAATCAATGAAAAGCGAGCTGCAACCAGGCGGAGGAGAGATCTGTTCCGCACACCAGCAGCATGGTGAAGCGCTGTGCGAAGGAAACTAGCCTTTAGTGCCACTTTGTTGATCGTTATAGAAAAAGAAATATGGAGGTTGGGACCCGAGAGAGTCCGTTTGGCAGCAAAACATAGCGAGTGGAGTATAAAAAGCACATGATAAAGGTTAGGCCGGTTAGGACAATTCCCACATCGGATGATGGTCCATCCCTCTTCAATTCCTCAAGTCAGTGCCACTGCTTCAACAACAGCTTCACATCGGCTCTGGTTCAATCAATCCTTTCCATACCTAGATTCCAGGCAACTGCGCCTGTGCTTTAAAGGGCATTGACAACGTGAAAATAAAGGGGCTTCCTGCTTTCTACAAAATATGAGTACACTTCGATAGGGGTTGATCCTTCCAAAGGTACGAGATAAACAACCATTATGGTTTTCTTTCAGTTCCATACTCTTTTGTAAATTCTTTTTCTTCCGTGAAATTGAGTATCCGTACTTCGGTTACTTTCTACTAAATAGGACTAGAGGGAAAGGGAGTCGAGTAGGACTGGTATTAGGTAGGGCAGGTTAGTCCAAGCCAAGATCGGATTAGCCGCCAATGCTGCCGGAAACAAGAGAGAGTAAAAAGGCAGAAGAAGAAGGGCTTGTGCACTCATAGGTGCTGGAAATCTGCTGCAAGAGAATTGGCTGTTCGGGAGGTTTCTGCAAGTGAATCAGAACACAGAACAGAAAAGGAGCATAGCCTGTTAAGAGGTGCCTAGCGCGGGGTGTGAGGGATATGGAATCTATGTCACTATGGTTAACACTAGGAATTGGATTCAAAGGCTAAAGGCTAGAAGGTTTTGCCTTGCCTTGATTAGATTACCTGATTACTGTGTGCGGGGATTACCTTCTTACGCTTTCAGCTTTCAATTTAATGGACAGGTCAAATGTCACTGGAATTCGGAAAGGAAGCTGTGGGGCTTCTGACTGTTGGAGTTAGGTTTGGTGGTCTTTTTCGGGACTCTTCTGGCGACCCTCTGCTTGCCTTTGCTGAAAGCATTGGCAGCCCCTCCATTCTCAATATTGAACTGGCTGGGATTTCCCATGCTCTAAAAATGGGCCTCAATATGAATATCAACAAGATCATTGTGGAATCCGACTCAAAAATCGCCATTGACATCATCAATGGTAAGGCTAAGCACCTCTTATCGCCCCACGGCATCTGGTTAGGACACAAAGCGTATTCTATAAGAGCATTCTGCCTTTTTCGAAGACAGAGCACTCGTGGCACACACGCTATATCCGCGAGGATTCCAAGTGTTCTAATTCATCTCGTTACAGAAGATCTCCCACACCGAACATGCAACTGCTTGTCGCATACTGCTGCTATTCCGACCTACGCTTCTCATATCGTATCCTTGGTCCTTAAACGACGGTATATTCTTTTTTTCATCTGGAACAAAACGAAAGGAAGAGCCATTGGGCTAACGAACTGGCACGAAGAAAACGACATTGGAATTTGTAAAAGTCCAGAGAAAAGGATCCAATACCAAGACAGAGAACTATCGATTTAGAAATGCTATTTTTTACATTTTTACAGAAAGCGCCCCAAGCGGAAACGTGCCGGGCCTCTCGAACGAACCTACCGGTCGGGTCTTAAGGAGAGCAATCATAGACCAGGGGAGAACTATAACAAGCCAAAAGAGCGAAAGTAGGGGCCCTCACTCCTACTTTTCCTTCATTGTCCTTGATCCTTTTGACATAACATTCTCGGCCGCTCAAGAGACCGAATATTTCTCTTTTTATTGAAAGCAATATCTTTTTTTAAGTCGAAGAGTGATTCCTGATTTCTGCTCGAAGTTCCTCTTTTGTTAGTATACTCGTGGTACTCGGTAGTGCGCTTACGGCGTGCTCGCAGCGGTCGACTACAAGGCCATATGCCTTGGTATAGTACAGGTGGTGGTCTCTCACAGGGGCGAAGTCAACTAGTTGGGTCCTTACTCTCTGTCTCTGCATCCTGACCGCTTCTTGCTATGGGACCTGCGGGAGTGCCCGCATCTTGCTTTGAATTAGAATCTACTACTCGAAGACCCACATTTCTAGATCCCTCCGTGCTTATCCCCCAATCCCCTAATGTGTCGTCCTCCATGAATGTGGCGCCTGTATTGAGGAATGTGTCATCTGTATAAAAGAGTAAGGAAGTCATGCCTCCGGGATGGAGGGGGCCACGAGGATCGTGCTTCATCCGCCCTGAAGGAGGTCTCGTCTGAAACAACGAGCCCTGGTTCTACCAACCCGGTTATTTTTGAAAAAAGGATATCAAGGAGAGGGAATGAAGTAATTGAGCTCTACCGATAGGTAGAGGGGATTCTTAAAAGAACTCGACTGAAAGGAGAATCCTATGAGTCCTTCAACATCCACAAAGCCTAAAGTCTCGGTTTTTTATTTCTTTTTTGAAAAAAGAAAATGTTCAACTCGTTTGCTTGAAATCGATAGAGTTGAGAAGCGTCTGCTAATCATGGTACGAATTCTCTGTTTAGGTAAGTCTGATGTTCAAGTATCAATGAAAGTCTCTATTTAAGTAAAAGATAAATTACAGCTTTTTAGGTAACAGAATACAATGCGGAGGTATGATTCCGATCTTTGCGCAATCATACAATAGCAGATATGTATTGGATTTCACATTTGGTGGGCTTTGCTTCCGGAGGTAGGTCTCGGTCAAATACTAAAAACACCAGGAACTGACATGACATCTAATAGTAGACGAATAGGAACAGAATCCCCTGCACAAGCATTTACTTCTGAAGATGGTGTGCCTAACGCCCGTGGCCGAGTTCTTGGGGGCAGCAGCACCATAAATGCTGGATTCTACAGTAGAGCTGATCAATATTTTCATGCAAAGTCTGGGCTGAGTTGGGACTTAACATTGGTGAACCAATCCTACGAGTGGGTGGAGAGTGCAATTGTTTTCAGACCTGAGTTGAGAACCTGGCAATCCACTATAAGAGATAGTCTACTGGAGGAAGGGCCCCATCCATATAATGAATTTACCTTTGAGCATGTGTTAGGCACCAAAATTGGCGGTTCTACATTTGACAGTGCCGGTAGAAGGCATAGTGCTGCAGACCTACTAAGCAATGCAAAACCTTCAAACATAAGGGTCTCTGTTCATGCAAGTGTGGAGAGAATTCTACTCGCTGCTACTTCTTCCGCATCTGAGAACTCGAAACTCTCCGCCATAAGAGTAGTATATCGCAATGCATTGGGGCCTTACCATCATGCAATGGTGCAACTATAAGATAGAAGAGGTGATACTTGCAGCTGGTGCAATAGGGAGCCCTCAGCTTCTTCTGTTGAGTGGTATTGGTCCTAGGCCATACCTTTCATCATGGGGCATTCCCCTTACCCTGCACTTGCCATATGTGGGTCAATTCCTTTATCACAATCCTAGAAATGGCATAAACCTTCTGCCTTCAATGCCTTTAGAGCATTCCGCTTATTCAGGTGGTTGGCATCACTGAATCAGGGGCTTACCTTGAGGCTGCTTCAAACACAATCCCTTTCCTTTTCTGCCTATTCTGTCTTCATTAGGCAACCATCTTCTCTTTTATACCTCACTGTGGCCACAATCATGGAGAAGATTTCTTTCTGGGTCTCTTTCATTTGGCTCACTCCGTTTGGCTTCCACTGATGTTAGGGTCAATTCAGTTGTCCGCTTCAACTGCTTTACTGATCCAAAAGATGTGGAGACACGTCTTAGCGGCATGCGCAAAATAGGAGAGATGCTGAGAAGTAGATCCATGGGGGACTTCATAGGACAGGGTCTGGGGAGAGAGTTGTAGGACCTACATTGCCCATTGATCAATCAAATGATATGCTAATGAGTGATTCTATTTCTGCCGCCAGACAGTGAGCACCATTTGGCATTACCATGGGACTTGTGGGCAAAGTTGTGGACCGTGACCTCCGGGTGATTGGTATTAATGCCCTCCGAGTTGTTAATGGCTCAATATTCACAGTGTCCCCAGGAACCAATCCCCAGGCCAGCCACTCTGATGATGCTTGGCAGATGAGCCCTTGCAGTAAATTATATTCGTAGTTCTTTTGCATATGTAAATATATATAAGAATGCTAGTATCAGAACCTGACTGTAGTATCAATTTCTTTTGTTTGGCAGATATATGGTAAAGGTAATGAAAAACCGAATCAGATAGGATATTGCTGTAGCGAAACTGATTGCAAAAGAGGGGAAATCGGCCACCACATTCAAATTACCTTCTGGGGAGGTCCGTTTGATATCCAAAAACTGCTCAGCAAGAGTCGGACAAGTGGGGAATGTTGGAGTGAACCAGAAAAGTTTGGGTAGAGCCGGATCTAAGCGTTGGCTAGGTAAACGTCCTGTAGTAAGAGGAGTCGTTATGAACCCTGTAGACCATCCCCATGGGGGTGGTGAAGGGAGGGCCCCAATTGGTAGAAAAAGCCCAAAAAAGAAATGGGGCTTTCCTGCACTTGGAAGAAGAAGTAGAAAAAGGAGAAAATAGAGTGATAATTTGATTAGAGGAGACCTAGTAAATAGGAGAGAAATTGGAATTAGTTTCTTCGTCTTTAAAAAAAATAGGAGTAATTAACCGTGACACGTTCACTAAAAAAAAATCCTTTTGTAGCGAATCATTTATTAAGCAAAATTGATAAGCTTAACACAAAGGAGGAAAAAGAAATAATAGTAACTTGGTCCCGGCGGGCGAACGACGGGAATTGAACCCGCGCATGGTGGATTCACAATCCACTGCCTTGATCCACTTGGCTACATCCGCCCTTACCCCCGCACAGGTTTAAGTCTCTATCTACGATCAGATCCTTTCTGAACCAACCCCACCGCTATCAAAGAGAAGCTTTTTCCTAGACTATAAAGTCTATTGTTGTGTTTTGGAATTAGGTGGAAGCCAAGGGTGGTCGTAGATCACGATACCGATTACCTGGCAAAGCTTCCAACTGCAGAGGTTGGGCTGTTCACTTCATTGATTTGACTTCACTTTACTTAAGATTTAAGTAAAGATAGGGGCCGGGCGGGCGGTGAAGGCTCATTTAGTAGACTGCGAGCGAGCAGCAAGCACCTACTCCTATCCTATCAAAATGAAAAGCAGCAAGCTCCGCAACAAAAGCGAAGCGAGCCTCTATCAGAAATATAAGGCGTCTCGGACGTTCTTCGCATGCTTGAGCGCCCTTTCAGTAAGGTTGTCAAAAGGCGAAAGTCAACTTTCCTTTATTACTAAAAAAAGAGAATAAAGAATAGGGAGAATGCTGATTTGGTGGTACTTGAATTGATACTCATCATGCGAATTGGAGAGCATGCCCCTAAGGGTACTCCTTTATTATAAGTTATTTAAAGATGTCTTTTTGATTCAACAGCGGAAAAACATCAAACAATTCATGCTTACTACAGGTTCTATTTGGCTTGTCGAAATACAGATTAATCAACATTTTGGACCTCGATTGTCTACCTATCGCCATGCCTTAACCCATACTAATCGGAGACTTGAATTGGTAATTGATTCTTCCTTGATTTAAGGCTGGTAAATTCCCAGATCCATAGCAAACATCTCATGCTTAACTCATCCTAATGTGAAGGTATGACCATTCTAGTGGTTACTAAAATCAAGCTAGATCACAAGGTTCATCTGCAGAGATTTTCTAAAGATACAAATATCAAGGAAAATGCGTAGGATGCCCGCTAAGGTATTTCTCCTGGTGGGTGGTACCGCTCGGATTGCGGGAATTGAATTTCTTCCTGTGAGCGATGGAATTGATTACTAAGCTTTGGAGCGAACACAAGAGCAAGAAAGGTTTCGGTTTGTGAAGTCTGAGCATTGTAATTCCTGGAGTTGTTGTTACTCCTATACCTGTTTGAGGTGTTAGAGGACTTGTTAAGGAATACGCCTGATTGGATTCCATCCTCAATTCTCTACCCGATCTCTATGATAGCTTTGAAGTCGGGTAGGTATTGGGCATACATATGCTTTTGATACTCTGGCAAGAGGTTTTTCACTATCATTTCCAGTTGCCCCCCCTCCAGGGGTCTGGTTGTCATTTGGGATGCCCTTTTCCTCCATCTGGTAATGTACTCAGAGAAGGTCTCGGTTAGGTTGCAGCTTGGTGCTTTCTAAGTCACGCTTGGTTACATCTACCTCGATGTTGTAACTATCCTTATTGTTGAACTCATTGCATATGTCCTCCCAATTTCTTGAACTTGTCATCCAGGGAGAGGTTATGAAATAACTCGACTGAAAGGAGAGGAACGTAGTAGAGTTAAGGCAGCGCCGGTCAGTGTCCTTTGGAACAACTGAGCAAGGGTTCCGAAGGAAGCACCCAAAGGTTGCATGTTCCCGGCATACATGAGGAGATGTGTCTTAGGGCATCCCGTTCCATCAAACTTGTCCATGTCGGGCATTTGAAACTTCGGGGGTAGCCCAGCATTGGGGAACACAACCAAGGAGGATGTGCCCACAATGTCCTCATCTTTCTTAAAAGCCTTCCAGTTCTTTTCCATCTGGTCAATCCTCTCGATTAGCTTTGCTTCTAT
>WOAB01000186.1:120000-130000 GCA_027886185.1 Rheum nobile | reverse complement strand
AGGTAACCCACCTTCTAAACCATGCCCCACTAGAATTCTGAGCTAGCTTTTCACTCTTGGTTTTCGTATCATCTTATTGGACTTATTTCAAACAAACTCGTTACACTCGCACCTGATTACACGGGAACGAAGAAAACTACATGGGGAGCACGCTTCCACCTGCAAGAACAGAGGGCCCAGACCATTTTTTCTCTCGATTCTGGCTCCTTCCCTCTTAATAAAAAAAGAGTCCGGTTCTTTCTGGAATGTGGAATCATTTTAGTTAGATCGTACCCAAGCCCGCCTCTATTTTCGTCAAGGTGTCAGACGGATAGACAGCTTACTTAACCTTGATGAAATGAGTCGAGGGGGCTGACTCAAGCTAGTACAAAAAAGCCTCTTACGAAAGCCTTCGCCTGTGCCCAAAAATAGGGCTAGGTAAAAGGGTACACACTAGTAGCTGCGAGCCTCTAAGATCAAAGCAAGTTCAATCGTGCCGATTACCTTGGCTTCTGTATCATGATACAGAGAAGAAGCACTCTTGACTCTTGTCGACCGTGACCGTTCATGGTTGGCTAGCTTCGAACAAAAGAAGATAACCCTTCTGTCTGCTTATTACAACCTATTATTTCCTATAATAGCAACCCACTCTAATAAGGTATTATATAATATAATAAACTATTCCCTTACTGTAGGACCCGAATGAGGCCGCTTGGCAAAAAAGAGAAAAAAAGGGCTATTAACCCTGCTTACTCAGCTGCACAAGATCATGCTGCGTTCATCTCTGTATGAAATTCGAATGCTGGACGAGGAAGAAGATCCGCTGGTCGTAGAAGAGGAAACCCTCAAAAGTTCGGCCGAGGACGAGGTCACTTTTATAAGCAAGTGACCTGCCATTGAAAGAGGGGACACGGGTCAAGCTGCAGCAAGCTAAAGCAACTCCCACTTCTTCATAGTCCATTCTACCCGTATGGATCTGGATCGGTATCAATTTAAAAGGATGTCCTAACTTGTCGCAGCCATTAATTTCATAATGTAAGTGCATAGGCCTATACGTCAGCAGGATCCCAGGCTCCAGGGCTGATTAATTAAGTGAAAGTTAAGGAAAATATGAAGTGACCTCATTAAAGAGAACATTCAAGGATACATCGAGTCTCTTGGATTTCACGTCATAGCATCTATATTCGGACTGAGCATATCCAAAAAAAGACACAAGTGCTTGCCTTGAGGACAATTTCTCTCTTAACTGCGCAAGAATATGAACAAAAGACGTGCATCCAAACACTCGCGCCTATAGGATGGTGCTGCCCCAGTAAGAAGTTCATGAGGTGCCGCTCTAGCTTCTTCCCTCTCTCTTCTAATAAGGCAGGTTTCAAAAGCCCCTTTCTTAAGAGATAGAGCACTGCTTACTCGACAGCTCAAAGCTGACCAGTACAAATGTGATCTGTCCTCGTTTACGTACCCTACTGGCACTATTTCGCCCTGCCTCCTCCTCTTTCACTGGCTTCTACTTGTCTTTTTTTTATTGGCTGATTTCCAGGTACATCATGAACTCCCCTCGGCCAATCCTCACTCGTCCGTCCTTTCTTAGGTGAGCTACGTGAGACCGAAGCTAGCTCTCTTGATTCTCTTTCCGGAGAAAGAAAAACGACTTGAGAAGCAGTCACAATAAAGATAGAGGATCGATCTATCCCGGAAGAGCTATCCGAAACGGAATCGAAGGGGCATAGCGGTAGCCCATCTATATATACGTGCCAGAACCTGTCCTATCATGAACTCAAAGCGCAGGTGATTACAATCTGAAATTCTCCCTCATACCAGAACGAAAGGATCTCAAAGCGTACCCTTATTAGTACGGGTTGAGATCCCTTGCTTGCAAAGGCACAGCTTAAGCTGCTCAAGCAAGAAAATGTAAGCGTCTAAGACGCAAGGGCCTTGCTCTTTTTTCTTTTCACACACGATACCATTCTTTTGGGCTTAGTTTACTGCCGGAATTCGGAAATCTTATTGGTTCATCTTTTCTTTTTCTGTATGAGCGAGTCCAGAATGGAAGCTTTTGCTAATCCAAAACGAGAAAATGATCGGTCTTTAGGACCTCTCAAAAGGTGCGAAAAGGGCTTTTTGAGTAGCATCCGCCCTTCTCAGTCGAGCTTTCATATGTATCGATCCTAGGCCTATATGGAGTACGTTCGTTAGTATGCCCATTTTTCCTTCCTTTCATTTCTTTGTGGCACAAGACCCTGGCGTAAGCCAGGCAAGAAGAAGCCTTGGAAGAACTAGAAGCAAGAGAGAACTCACTAGCAACGAAGCGACGAGACCTTACTTAACTACCAGAAGAAAAAGGAAAGAAAGTCACCCTTACATCAGAAAGAAGAGGACGTCTAGCAGCGAGGATAATAAAAAAAAAGAACTCAACCTCCAACCCAGTTCTGCCTACAACTCCAGTTGTCTATTCCAATTTCGCAGATGTTGAAGATTTCGAGGCATATGAGAAAGAACCAGAGTACTCTCCCGAACTCTATGAGGTCGCCCTAAGCCGGGAACACTCTTTGTTTGAAAGAACGGTCAATTAGGAAAAGGAGCCGAAGACAGCTGGGTGCACCGAATCAGACGACCAGGAAAGATCAGCTGTTCGCTCTTCTTCAAGGAGTGAGGGAGCAAAAGAGAGTAATGACATCGTACCGTACCCCTACCCTAGAAAGGGGAATGTGATTAGCTTGCTTGAACGAATCCGCTCTTTTCAAGCTTGAGTGGGCAATTGACGTATTAAAGGAAGAGAGTGGTCTTTCCGGGGCAACAAAGGCCTTACTAAAATTTCCTTAAGTTGTCACAAGAATAGCTCCAGTTGAAGAAGCTGCGATTGTTAACGTCTGTAAAGGGGGCGAAGTCACCCGAGGGAGAAGCTGTGATGGCGCTTGTTGAATCAATTTCATTTGGATTAGTCGTGCCTATCGTATAAAAAGTAGTTGATCCCGGGGAAAGGTTTTCATTTAAGAGGATAGATCTTTTAACAGCAGAAAAGGAAAAGACTGATCTGAGAACATAGCCATAGTATAGTTACGGTTTCAGGGCTTAGAGAGACCGGAGTAGATAATTAGTCGAAGCAAGGAAAGGAGGCTTCTGGCTCGGCTGGCTGGTCTCAGGGTCTGCAGATGTTTTCGGGAAGAAGAGGCTTCAATCTTCCTTAGTAGCGGAAAGAGAGATCGAGATGTGAGATTCCTAATTAAAGGGACGAGCGAAGGTGCGGAGTCAGATTCTTTTGATTTGAGACGAATTCATTCCTCTACTGAAAGTGGTTGTGATAGGGAATAGGTAAAGGCCTTGCCTTATTCAAAAGTACCAGGAAGGAGAAGAGTCAGCATTACCTCTGTTGAAGGAATAAGCCCAGCTATTTCAGCTCTGGGAGGAAGGACTACTTTTTTGAACTCTTTCGAGATGCGTGAATACATTGATTGAGAGATAACCTGTCCTGGAAAGAGCAGATGTGAACAAAGCAAAGATGGAAAGCAGACTGACTTCCATTTCTGAAGTAGGGGAGAAAGAGTCTTTCTTGGTTGACTGCCGGGAAGCTTGACTTGGTCTCAAACTCAAAGGCTTGGCTAGAAGGCAGAACTCTTTCTTAAGTGGCCACAAGCCCAGAAGAATCGAATCATCGCCCAAAAGCAAGGGAATGAACTCACGATCTACGAATATCAACGGCCTTTCCCAACCCCGAGTCTATTTGGAGTCATAGTTCGATCCACAACCACAAGCCAAGCTGACTTAGAAGCACAGCTGAATGCGCACTTCCTTCCTGGCTTATTGAATACTGAAAAGCACAGGTACAGTGCCACCCCGGCTTCACACTGACCGTACTTCCGGCAAACATAACTAGTTCTTCGAGTAAGATTGGGTTGAAGCGGAAGGATATTTGCTTTATTAGCTAAGGCTGATTGAATTGCTAACTGAACTGAACTAGTCGAATTCCATTATTCTTACCCTGCAGGCTTTGATCTTTTTGATTCTCATCGAACTGAAAGGTTTGATTCGGAAGATTTGAAAGCGATTGTGAAAGAAGATTCTAGCCTTCCTTCCATATTCAAAGATCAAGGAAGACGAGCAAGAAAACGGATGCGCGTTAGCGCAACGGCTTTCGCTAACGTTGTTCAATCCGTTGCTTGTTCCCTTGACCTTTCATTCACTCTGATTGACGCTACCCGGTCCACTCAAAGCTTGAAGGATGAAGAGGCTGACCTCTGTTTTTGAACAAGTTGGTCAAGGTTCGTTATCTTAAGCATTCCTGTTGGAACGACTAGCTGGAAAGGCACTCTAGCTTATGTGATTCACCTTTGAATCATGTGAGTCACTCCTTCACTAAGGAAAGAAGAGTTATTTATCAACCGCCCGGGATCACCTTAAAAGAGTTGAAAAGGCAAGGATTCTCTAAAAAAAATGGGAGTTAGCGCTCCAGTAGGGAAGGGGGGCCTCTTGAATAAGTCATAATTGCATAACCTATCTCCGCAATAAACCAATGGAGAAAGACCTCCTTAAGAAGACGGGGGCAGACCGCACAGAAGAAGAAGTCATAATGGGGAAGGAGGGGCGGGGAAGTACCCTATTTTGGGAGCGAATGACTAAGAATTTGGGGCTTTGAAGCAGCTCCTTGGTCTCGTCGCCCTTGAATTCATCTATTTGCTTATAGATCTTGTTTGTGCTCCACGAAGGGATGGACCAAGCCAATATTCCTACTTTCTTTCTTGGGATTGGGATCTTTGTAGAAAGGCAGGCATTTCATTATCATTATAAAAGGGCATCCCATTAGAAAGAATTGAATTAGCTAAGTCAGTAAGAATGACTCTGTTGGCCCCGGACAAGGCAAAAATACGTTCTTATATTCTACATTAGCGGTCAAAGCATTGATTCTAAGCCAGTCCAGTCTATTAGCAAAGAGCGATTCTTTAAGCCCAAAGGCTAGCGAATCCGACTGACTTCGACTTTTTTGCTTTCTTTTTTGAGTTCTTCCCCGATGAGCTCTTCCCGGGGCAAAGTCCTAATCAAAGCAGGCAAAGGGGGGAGTTCCTCTTAAATGCATTTTTGGGAACCTTTAATCTTAATAGAGTGGAAAAACCAAGCCAAGATTCATCGCCCGAAAGCACGGGATGAGACTTGACTTCTCAGATGCGGATTGATTTCCTGTTGATGGCAGAGTGATCGTATCTGCAGTTCTTGTTGACGACTCCGGTCCTATAGAAGAAGCTGGTATTGGACCGCTTTCCTTGGCTAAAGTAAAGGGGATCGATCCCAGACCTAGGGCGAAAGAGGCCAGATAAAATTCCTCCTCCCCCAGACCCGGCATAAGAGAAGAAAAGAAAAAAAAGAAATGCGGATGAAAGTGATCCAAAGTCAGTAGCCGTTACTTCTGATCCTAGTGGCTATGGCTCAGGAGCGGGATAACAAAAAGTAAGGATTCGACTAGCTTTGAGCTCTCACGTAGTTCAGGTTGAATCAGGAATAAGTGGGTGATCTCTTGAAGAAGGGCCTAATTAGGCCAAGTAAGAGTCCATGGTCCAGCGCTGCAAAATACGTCAATAACAGAAATGAGCAAGAAAGGGGAATGCCAAGGTTAGTGATCAACTAGAAAACCCTTTCAGAGGCCCTCCAGTGGATTAGGTATCCCGTACCTAATCGACAAACACTTTTTCGTTCGTAAGCACTGAGCGAGCCGCCTTGTCTACGAAGCTTCGCTGCTTCTGCTGCTTGGTGTTCTGAGGAGTTCCGGGCATGAGAACGCAAGTGCCGGAACAAAATGTCCGAACGTCCGAGGACGAAAGAAAAAATGCTCCGCGGGGAAGTCCTTTCATGTCGGCCTATTCGTGCCGGTTAGACGTCGGCCATGAAATCCATCACTATACCGAGCAGATCACGGGCATTCACATCTCGCGGAACAGTGCGCGATTCTCTCGTGAATCGCCTTCAGCAAGGTATGGCATTCAGGGCCGGGGAGAAATCTTTCTTCATAGATACAAGACATTCGTTGCTGATCTAAAAAAGATCTTATCCCGTGGGCGTTAGCGAACGTTTTTCATTCTTCACCCGGTCTTTAGTAGCCTTTCCAAAGTAAACCTAACTGCATTGGAAGGGCGCTAAAACAGGCCTATAGGTTCGCCTTTCTAATCTATAATTAGATAGAAGTATATAATATAGAATTAGCCAGATCGTCTGAAGCATGAACAGAATAACCTTTGTTCCGATTGTAACCGTTAGGTTAAAGCGAGTTCCTTTTCTTTCCCCGGACCGACGCTTGTTCAGTACTTCTAACTATTATTATAGGATGATGCCGTCCCCTCGGGACTACTAGTAGCTTCGGTTGTTGAATCTCGTGCAAGTTAGGTTGTGGTGGTTGTATTGGCTGCAAGCAGAACGTAGGCGCTTTAGGTCTGTGTTGACCATGCACTCTCGCATCGTGTAATGTCGTATGTATGATAGAGGTGGTGTGGTAATTTACCTCAATGCTAATGGTTATCCCCAAGGTTCAACGAATGAATGAAGCTATGATCGTACCCGGATAGAGATGATGGTCTTCCTCTGATGTCTCCAAGCCGGCCATAATAGAATAGCAGTCTGTTCTCGCCTATCGATAGCAGGTTGCTTCCAAGCTCAAACTGAAACTGAATTGCGACTTTTTTCTTGTTATTAATAGAGTGGTATTCTCCGCTCCTGTCAAATAAAGTAGAGGAAGAGAGAAGGAAAAAGAGAAAAAAATTGACAAGTCTAATGGGAGAAGAATGGCTGACACGTTGACTGCCCTCAAGACTAAAAAAAAAGAGAACCCAAGCCGGGGCGGACCCCAACCGAAAGGCGCTAGACAGACTAAGAGCAAGATAAAGAGGCCAATTGTGTAAAACCTTGCGTTTCTCCAAGGCCGTTAGGTGAGAATAAAGAAAGTTTTTGGACAAGACAAGAAAGGAACTCGCCCTTTGACACCAAAGGATAAGAGCTGATTGCTGGCGATGACTTAGTGAAAAAAATCTATGAAAGAAAGTTCTCGAATCGGGTTCCGACCGACGCAAAGCCAACGAGTTCGGTCGAACAGCGTAAGGAGTCTAAGGGCAGGCAATCGCTTAGATTGGAATGGACGAGCGTAGTAGGCTTAATAGTGAATGCAGACCCCCCTGCTTATAGATGATCAATGACTTAAAATAAAAGACAGATGCCGAGAGAAACTGTTAGACTTCTTTATTGCGTTGGTTGCGAAGAAAGATCGAAGACGAAGATTTTCTAACGCAGTGCGGGCACTGAATGGAAAAGACAGATAAGGGAACAACCAACCCACCGGAAGGGTATACCTCAAAGAGCACCAATCTCCCCCGGCAAACATCTATCTGCACAAAGCCGACCTATGGATAGAAAGATGCAAGAAAGAAAATCCAAAAGAATATACTTTGAGAGTATGAGATAGGCGGACGGAGAGTACGAAGCCGAACAAGCGCAGAAGCTTCCAGCAATGATAGCTGAACTAACCAGATAGGCCGCCCAAAACCTAGAGCTGACATTGAAATCGGAAATCAACGTCGGATCCCGGCTATCCGAAGCAGACTAAAGCAGAAGATCACAAAATAAAACACAACAAGGCAAGCGCTTGTCGCTTGCGCAAAAAAAGCGAATCAATCAGAATGGAGACAGGGAAAAAGGGCGACCATTTTCGAGCCTGCAAGCAGCAAGCAACAACGGCTTTTCAGCCGTTGCGCGCTAGCTTGTAGTTTAGGAGTATAGTAGGCGTCTCGGACGTCCAAAGACGCCTAGTTTTGAGCCCTTACAAAAAAAAAGGGGCTTACTTCAGCTCCATCGCACTGCCGCATAAACAATGGATCCGCTGGGCTGGATGAGCAACCTTCTATATGGCCTCTGTACCAGTAGTGGAGTGGCTTGCTACTTTCAATCAGAAAAGGAAGATTGAGCAAGGCAAGGTGCGTAGCGCTGATCTACGACCACCCTCTTCTCTGGTAACCCGCCGCCGGTCATATAGAGCGCTCCGCCCGCCACCGCATATGTAGAAAAAGAGGGAGCGGGGAAGGAAGAACAACCCTTTTACTTTGGCACATGAGATGGCTAGTTTGGCTAGGTAACATAATGGAAATGTATCGGACTGCAAATCCTGGAATGACGGTTCGACCCCGTCCTTGGCCTCGGAGAGTAGCGAGCAGCACGGAACTTGAATCAATCAAATGGCATAGTGGAAGGGGGCTTTCCTTTGTTAAAAATCCACAGACAACATTCTGGAACTTCAAAACCAAGCAAGATGAGAAGGAGCTTTTTACGTGACGCTTCAATAGAATGCATTTAAAAAGGGTAGAATACGCCCCATGGTCGATCGAAGGTCCTTTACTACTTGAACTCAAATCTATCTGACTTTCAATTCATCTTTATCCAGCCAGCTCATAACAAAATGTTAGACCAATCTCAGAGCTGACACAACCGAATTGGTTGAGAAAAAGGAAAGCCCAACGACCAAGTACTCCCGCCCCAAAAAGCGGAGACCGAACAACCGCCAGGTTGTCGAGGACACGTCTGAAGAGGAGGCGGGCGCCCTCTAAGTTTACCACCCTACCCACTAATGGACTATGAGGAGAGCAGGCGAACGGGAACCGCCCGAATCACTGTAGAAAAGCCCCCTTTACTCAATGGATAGCGCTTATCCTCTTTCAATCAACAAAATGAGAAATGGGAGAGAAAAATGTCTTTATTGAAAAGGCTTTGCACCTGAAATAGGACTAATGAAGATACAGAAGAATGAGTCTGGGCTTTCAAAAAGATGAAAATGCAAGGGGCGTAGCGAAGAAATTTGAACAACCAACCTGACATAAGGATTCTAGCTCGCTCACTTAGAGCAGATGGAGATTCTCGGACAGGGAAAAGCGGCACTCGACATCTATTAAAGAACACCAAGAACAAAGCCATACCATGTCCTCGAAAGAAAGTACTGATGATTGCCATGAATGCTGCCCTCGAGGACGTGTACAAGAGGGTCTTTGCCGATTCCTATCAACATGGTGCACCTCTCAGTAGAAGGGCGTGAAAAGGCCGTGGATACTTTGACCGAATGAATAGGAATCAATTGATAGAAATTTTGATTGAGGCGTCTGTCCAGGATGAACGCTTTTTTCGTTCGCTATGTGCTGACTGGATGCGTACTCGCGCGATCGATGGATGGACGAGGAAATTGCGTGAATGACGAGACCGGCCTAACCTAAAGTAAAGGCTCTTCCCTCTCTTGATGGTGAATCTTGATTGACTGAGACTAGGAACCAATTCGGAGAAAGAAGAAGCATGAGATAGGCGGCGGAAAAATTTCCGATAGCGAATTACTTGACTCGATGGATGGAGGTTTGGAACCCGCACGAAAGAAATGTTGAGTCAACAATCATCGAGAAGGGCACCACCAAGCGGGATCGAGACCAGCACCTTGTATAGGTTGGGGAAAAGCCCCTTGTTTGTATAGGGTTCCAAACTTCTTCAAATATCCTCAAATAGGCAAGCGCTTGTCGCTTGACTAACAAGTGAGAAACTTGACTTTAAGAAAGAGGGCGCGCTAGCTGCAATCAAAAGCGCTAACGAGCAAGAAAGGTAGCCTATCTTTAGTTTAGATAGGCTCGAAGTTGAGTTTGATTGCAGGGGATCGTCAGATACTTTCTTAATAACATAGAAGGGGCTTTTTTTTATCGGAATCGATTCTATGATTGAATAGCATAGCAGAAGTGCTACTTAGTAGTAGAAACTCGGAGAGACAGACAGAGAGGGGACTCTATCATACCTGCTAACTCCTAGGATGAGAATTCTCTTGGTTTTGGCAGGAATAGTTCTACCTTCGGTAGAGTGAGTCTACTTAGCGAACTGGCAGGGCGCGGAGATCAATTGATCAATATGAATCTCGAGAGTGAATGCTTGACTGCCGCCCCCCTGTCCTGGAGGCCCTCCGGCCGGGGAGGGGCTTGCTATCGCAACCTTTTCTCCCGGTGTATGTGAAAAAAAGTGACGAAGCGGT
>WOAB01000186.1:105000-117500 GCA_027886185.1 Rheum nobile | reverse complement strand
TGTACCCTACCCCCGAACCAGCAGCCTTCGCGCCAAGCAAGACCGCCCTTGTCCCTTTCCTTTCTCCATTCTGCCTTCTTCTTTGCTTTGTTTCAATAGAGTCTAAGGCAAAGCTAAAGTGGTTCGTATGCCTACTTTACCTACTTGACGAAAGGGAACGAACTTTCGTTTCCGGGTTTATGGATTGGATTCAGTCAGCGTCACGACATAATCAAAAGGAAAGAGTGATGGTTACCGGCGAACGCTTTCAAAGGCGACCCTCTCGAGTTTCCGGCTGTTTCCTAGATTGAAGTAGCCTTTCGTCGCCTTACCAAACGAAAGAAGTCACTATCAAAGAGCTCGCCCTACTGAAGTACCAAAGGTGCGCTCCGCCCGATGACTAAGAAATAGGTTTGCCCTTTTTTGGAAGTGATGAGGTCGCAAAGAGGAAAGTAGGGCTCCTATTGACTAAAGGTTGGTTCTTCGGTTTCCTTTAGAATGAAAGTAGCTTACGCTACCTTACTACTTACTTTGTTTGATTCAAAAGGCGAACAGCCCCCCCAACTAGTCGTATGGGGTGGAGTGCTTGTGGTAAGCTGCCTTGGATATGAAGAATTCCTCAAAAAAAAGGCAAAGTCCGGTATTTGACGAAGATCTTTCTTTCTATCAATAGATAGGAATGAGTGTTCGATATAGGGGAATTTCTCTATCTGCTCTTTTTCTCTCCATTTTTTTTAGAGAAAAAGAGATATCTATATATATTATATATCTCTTGTCTATCTCTTATTGATTTTATCTATGAATCAAGTCAAATTTCTTTTTGGGTTCTCTGAAGCCCCGAATGGATTGGTGGAGCCTTTCCGCCAACGAAAAACGAAATAAATGAACGCGGAGCCTGTTCGTTCCGAATGCTTCTCTGATCCTCCAGTTCTCGCGAAGAGAATAAGATGCTTCTATCCCTTCCTCTGTCTTTTCCCGCTTTGCTAATCTTCTCTTCTAACGCGGGCGGCGGCGGGCGCGGAAGGAAGAAACCTAAGATAAGAGAGCTCTTATCTTACTTTTTTTTCAGTGCAACACAGGAAAGCGCCCTCTTTTTGTCCGCTGGTTTCCAGATTTTGTATTGAACGCATGGCATAGCTAGGACCCTTCAAATAATGTTTGAGCCTATGTTCAAACCAAACCCACTCCCTATTTGAGTCAGGCTGGAAAGAATGCCCGCCAAGTTCAGATAAGAGAATGCTTTCTCTAACCATTAAAGGAAAGGCTCGACGAAGGGAGGGAGAGGGGAAGGGTGGTCTACGATCAGCTGAACGGAGATCCAAATTCTATTTGTTTTTCATCGAAAACGAAGAAGACCGAGAATGGCCTACAGTGCTTGTTATCTGAAGGGAACAAACTTTTTCTACCGCAGTGGTATGATTGCCGGGCCTTCTCCTCGTTCCGCTCGCTGGCCTATTGGGATAGCAGCCTTTGGGCTTTGCCTGCTCTTTCTAATAAAGAATTCCGGCTCGGCCCGGGAAAGCGCTGGCAACAACAGAAAGGAAGGGGTCCATGTACCTGCTGCGCTCGCTCCCTTCTTAGTCAATAGAGCAGCAGGTTCGGCATCTACTACAAAAGAGAGAATCCACTTCAGATAACCACGCCTCTGCTAGGCAGCGTGTGGAATGGCCGAGGGCGGACCTTTTTGGATATATAATCCAAGTCGAGAGTAGAGTTACGGGAACAGCCGTCTGATGGAAAACTACTTTCACGCTCGGTTCAGAGAGCACTTTTTTCGTTGAGAATTCTTCGTTCCCTTTCGTGTGAATTCCCTAGCGGCGAATTAAAAACTTGTGGGGCCCTATCTATTCCATCTCTCGAGCCCCGAAGAAAACCCCCCTCCCCTTCGGACTCCATATCTCTTTTGACTCTATATATGTGGGCACCTGATATCTATGAGGGTTCACCCACCCCGGTTACAGCATTCTTTTCTATTGCGCCTAAAATCTCTATTTCTGCTAATATTTTACGTGTTTTTATTTATGGTTCCTATGGAGCTACATTGCAACAAATCTTCTTTTTCTGCAGCATTGCTTCTATGATCTTAGGAGCACTGGCCGCCATGGCCCAAACGAAAGTAAAAAGACTTCTAGCTCATAGTTCAATTGGACATGTAGGTTATATTCGTACTGGTTTCTCATGTGGAACCATAGAAGGAATTCAATCACTACTAATTGGTCTCTTTATTTATGCATCAATGACGATAGATGCATTCGCTATAGTTTCAGCATTACGGCAAACCCGTGTCAAATATATAGCGGATTTGGGCGCTCTAGCCAAAACGAATCCTATTTCGGCTATTACCTTCTCTATTACTATGTTCTCATACGCAGGAATACCCCCGTTAGCCGGCTTTTGTAGTAAATTCTATTTGTTCTTCGCCGCTTTGGGTTGTGGGGCTTACTTCCTAGCCCCAGTGGGAGTAGTGACTAGCGTTATAGGTCGTTGGGCGGCCGGAAGGTTGCCACGAGTAAGTCAGTTTGGGGGACCGAAGGCAGTTCTCCGTGCACCGGACACGTAGCTTACCGAATCAGTTGCGACACGGATGGGAATGCATGCTACGAAAGATAGGGTCGAGCCTGATACATCAACCGTCTACTCAATATCCTTGTACGAGTCCACAATCACTACACGAGATGAACCTTGGTGAATTGAAGTTGGCCTTAGGTGTAATAGGACTCCCAGTTACTGCGCACGATCGTATACTGAGGTGCTCCCCGCCGGTTGTTGGAACGACGCGAGCCGGGCCTAAATTCAGAAAGATGAAGGGCCCAAAAGTCTAAATAGGAGGTTCAAAATTCCCCATCTCATTGAGGGCGGAAAACGAATCGACATCTCGATGTGATACAGCCTTTTTTTTTTAGTTGGGAAAGAACGGCGAAGTCCATCCAAACCGTCCAATGAAGAATAAGAAGAGAGCAAAGCGCCAATGGCGCGCAAAGCGCATGCGGAACGGACGCAGAGAAAAATAAGTGTGAAGGAAAGGAGACCGAGCTCATTCCCTTCGCTTCCTGGGCCCAAAGCAGTGCAGTCTTTCCTGGCCAAATCAAGGATTTGGGGCTTCTTGCTACGCTACTCAAAATTTTATTTTCTATATGAATAGAAAGATAGATCTATCCATCTATCCTATCCGATTTCCATTTTTATATATTTAAAAGAATCGATTTCATTCAACGTTTGATTCAAAGAACTACTGCGCTTAGCCCCCCCGCTCATGAAACGGCTTTGCTGCAATGGATGGCAGAGGGTCCGTAGTACCCGAAGCACTGGAGTGATCTAGTAGCCGGGAAGGGGCCTATAAGTGCCTACTACTACACCACACTACACTTGGCTCTACACATTTACAGAGCTAACCCCTGTCCAGTGCCTGGCAGAGCTAAGGTAGCTTGCTTCTACTCCTTATCCCTATCTTCGCCCAGGCTAACGGGGCCTTACTTATTCAGGGGGGAGAGTGGAGCCTCGAGAAGCACTGTTGAGAGGAAGATCCTTGGCCCTTCTTCATTCTCTATAGGGTTCCAAACAAACCTTTCTTCAACATAGGTGACAACGAGCAGGGCAGAGATGGAAGAGATCGAACAAATACGGGAAAAGAATCATATTGAAAATGCTCCTAACCCACCTTCGTAGAGCCGTGTATTGTAAGTGATCCGAACCTGCCCGGAGCGAGCCTCCCATAGAGGCAAGTGAAATTGGTGAGCCGTATGATGGGCAACTATCTCCTGCGGTTCGGAGAGGACTCAGCTGTTAGTTAGTACCCTCTTGGTTTCGGAGTGGACCCTTTCACTCTATTTTATTATATACGTTTAGCGAAAAGAATGTTTTTTGATACACCTAGGACATGGATTCTATATGAACCAATGGATCGTGACAAGTCGTTACTATTAGCAATGACTTCCTCTTTCATTACTTCATCCTTTCCATATCCTTCTCCCTTGTTCTCAGTTACTCATCAAATGGCACTCAGTTTATATCTTTAAGTTCGATCATTGACAAGGTTCAAAGAAAGGGTGGGCCATTGATAAAGAATCGATTCCAAACCACAATGCTAGCAGATGGTGGGCCTCCGCTTTTCTTTTCATTAATGAAACCTGCCAGTTATTATGGAAAAAAATCATAAGGACAATTCGGATTTTCAAAATTTTGAAAAAGAAAAAAAAAGACGTGGATGGCATTATGACTGGGGTGTCAGTTAGAAAGGTTCTTACAATGTTCGTTCAATCAAGCAGCATTCTTATTTTTATTACCTTAAGGAGAGGCTGGGGCTACCCCAGGTGAGCCAAGAGGCGAAGGGTGGGAGTAGATCAGGTTGCTTTCAAGTCCAGTTGAATTAGAGAAGCAACTCTTCCTTATAAGACGATGCAAGTCCATCTTTCCTCTCTTCCGAATGAATAAGTTCTTTCCTTCTGAAGTTCCGAATCAGTCCTCCTATGGGTGAATTGGACCAAGGTCAGTGCTTTCGACTTCCCTTGAAAGGACAGTTTACTTTATTGCGTACTTCTTTCCATCCTGAGAAGGAGATCCTTTGGAAAGTTCCTAGAAACTCTTCTTCATACGCTTATTCTCTGACCAGAACGCCGTACCATGCAACAAGAGTTCCAACCTCTTCTTTCTAACTAAGAGCAGATTCGCCGCAACGCAAACAGCTTATTCAATGCCAATGCCAAACCCTACTGACTGAATGGCTTTCCCTCCCTCTTCCGGGCTTTATTGCCAAAAGTTCTTCTAGCTTGAATGGAACCAACAACAATCCGAATCAAATCCAGATGCCAATCCAATGAGTTCGATTTCCCGCAGCTGGAAGTCAAGCTAGCAGCGTAGTCGCCGACAGAGAAAGAGAAGACCAGATCTTGGACTTGCAAGCTCTCTCGAGGGAATCACTTTTAGCAAGCTTTCGAGAAAGTTTAGATCCAATCCAACTCGAACTCTAAGAAGTACCATATAGTCTCTCCCTATAGAAGCTAGAAGAAATGACGTTATATAAAGAAATCTCTAGAAAGAAGTAGTGCGTTAACCCCGACTAAAAGCCAAAAGCCCGATTGAAGCACTAATTGGCGGTATTCAGTCCTACTAGAAGGAAGAATGATTCTTGTTCTCTCAAGTGACTCTAAGCGCTTTCAGTAAAGTAAGCTTTATAAGCTCTATTCCGTCCCCCTGCCCTCTAGTAGATATTGCTTTTAATTGATTCTACTACATCAACATCAAGAATGCCCTCGAAGTAAGACAAAGGGTGGGACGTCCCCTTTACTAAAATGGGCCGATGAGCTTTCTTTTTCGGTTTTTACGATAGATAACGGGCCTAAGATATGATTTGGATTGAAAATGATTGGTAGAAGGCCGTCAGTTCAGTCCAATGTTCTCGATCTCTCCCCTAAGAAATAGAGGAACATTCTCTAGTGATCTTTATTTCATTGTGGGCAAGCGGGCGTAGAAAAGCACTACGCTAGGGGGGGCGTAAAGACTTTATCTCGAGTGACCTTGCAAACAAAGGGGCGTAGCGAATAGGTTCTTCGACGAAGGAGTTGTGCAAGAATAAGCTCTTTTTAGGAAAAAGAAGTTGCTTTCGGAAGAGAAGAAGAGAAGAGCTTCTTTGACAGAGCTTCAAGCAATTGGACAAAAAGGTTTTGCACGTGAATCAGATGTGGGGACTTTGATCTCTATCTTACTCTCGGCTGGGCTACTTTCAGAAGTGGGCAACTCCGCTCTTACAGTATACCATAAATAGGCATATCCGGCTGTTATAGAATCCCATGCTATTGAATATGAGTCACTATCCAATTCCATAACAGAAAGAGATGGGACTAGAGCTATGGTTTCTTCTCTTCAAGATCTTCATTCCCTTCCTTCACACAAGCGGAAGATTTCACCCTTTCATACTCCAAACACTCCGAAGTCCTTGGGAAGAGTTGAGCATAAGACTCATATAGAGGACCTTGTTTGCACCGGATAATCTTATCCAAGATTTCCAACTTCTTAGCTATTTTTTCCTTGTGCTTTTAAGACTCTCGAATCGCCTCCCATAGCTCCAACTAAGTGAAAGTCCTAGCACCCAAATGAGTCTCCGCCACTTCCGGCAACATCGAGTTGATGAGCAATGACATCACCATGTAGTCATTTGTTCTCCACTCCTTCCGTTTTTGGTCCCCATCTTCCGGCATTGGGGAAGATAACGTAAGACAGTCTAATTTCATCCTTCCTCCCAAAGCAATCGTGACGGCCCGAGACCACGACAAGTCATTCCCCATCTTACTTAATAGATAGATTTGAACTCTCCTTGAAAACCCCCGGCAATCATAGGGTTGCTACTACCACTACCCTCCGTGGAGGAGTTTAGGGTAGGCATCCGCCTTGAGAAGGAAAAGACAGGCTAATCAACTCTTGCAACTCTATCCCTTCTTGGTCTCAGCTAACCAAGCTCATTGCCACCGACCTAGCCATCGACTTTCCCAGAAATTTTTGGCCACCAAGGCCTTACTTCCCAAGCAACCACTACTATAAATAGGGGTCCATGGGGGCCATCTAGGAGCCAACCTTGAGTGAGCACTTGTAAGCCTTAGAGAGCTCTTGTAAAGCCTTGTACAACCTTTCACTTGTCTTGTACATTTCTTATTCAAGTATAGTGATTCTTTCCTCCACACTTGTGTGTGTCTTCTCCCACATTTGCCCACTTACATTCGCTTCCAACCTTCGAGCCTTTAGATTAGGCTTACCCACGGGTCGTTGGCTGACTTAGCTAGGCCGCACGAGGCGGAGTGACAAGCTAAGTGCCATCACGCTTGATTGAACGAGCCAAGGGCGTGACAACGTGGTATCAGAGCTCGGTTACGAGGATCGGGACATCGTCCGCTGAAGCGATGTCGGGAGCAAGAGAGGAGAGGGTGGAGGTGCAAAGGAGCAAGGGGGAAAGAAGGCTTCTCGAGAAAAGTCTCAAGACCCCCTTGCCGCCTTGGAATCAGTTCTCCTAACGGTAGGCTCGGAACTAAGGGAACTAGGCGTGGTTGTAAATCCTTTACTAATAGGTTGAAAATCAATGGGTTGCGAAAACTCGCCAGTGGTCTTGTATCTCTTTCAAAGAGCTACGAGAAGAAGCTCAGAGTTGAAGTGAAGCCTGTGTAGTTCTTTCCTTTCAAATGCAAAGCTTACTTGCGCCGCTGTAGAATGAAGTAAAGTAAGTACTATTTAGTGAAAGCAAGGCCGGGAAAGAGGGTGGTCGTAGATCAGGCAATTCCAGGGGTTTAGTTTACCAATGCATTCACTCACATCCGTTGATTGCGGTGCGCCATACACCAAGCTTGTTTCAGAGCGGATGTCAGGAGTGGAAAGGAAGAGTTCTACCGAGGACTTAGTCAAGCAGTTACAGTAGCAGTCCTCTTTGCTTTGAGCTGAAGTAATATGAAATATTTAGGGTTAGCTTTGCGTTCCTTGAGTATGTTTCTGCCCTAAGAAAGAGTATAGTGCTCGTTTTGATAAGAGTATTCCATACTATCTGCTGGAAAGTTTTCAACGTCCCCCTTATGCAACTACGGGAATTTATTCTGGTTCGCTACTATCTGAGCCTACAGCTCACGACTGACCTTGAACTGGCCAAAAGCAAAAGCTTTCTATTTGAACGGAATTCCACAATTGCATTACCTTCGGCTGCACTTCCTTATCTGTATTCCTGGGCGGGCGTAGACTGCTTGAACATGAGCTACGGACCCAGCTCCCTCCCCCACGGCAATCTCAGCTTCCCCGCGAGACTCTGTTTATCCTGAAGTGAAGGTTTCAGGTTCTTTCCTCTTAGCCTACGGATTGCGATCGTTGAGATCAGAAGCGGGCTTGAACTGCTTTATTCGGTCTTCAGCTGGCCTACGATTGGAGGCTGCTGAAAGAGAAGAAAAGGAAAGGTGGTGCTAAAAAGGGACTGCTACCAATCTTAAACAAAGGGCTAGAAAGAAGACAGCAACCGCGTACCCGGGAAAAGTGACTTACTTGAATGGGGAGCTATCCTATAACACTAACAAGCGGGGACAGAGAAGGATAACCTCTTTGAAAAGGACAGAGCCGCTTGGCCGCTACTTACACATCTGGAGTTCCGGATTGAAGGAACGGAATTCAAGGGCTGGGACTTAGATAGCACTTCCTCTATGAATAGAAGAGATTTTCTTTCTAGTAGAGCTCATCACGACCATCATAACCTAACTCCAGGACTGCTACGGGCACTGATCCTTCTATTCAAAGTTTCGTTTCTCCTGTTGAATGTAGTTTCTCCGGAAGCTCGCTAAAGTGAAGGTTATTCAGCAGTGTAAGCAAGTAACTCTTAACCCTATAGTGAATTCAGATGTGCTGTGCTAGGAGCTAATAAAACTCATGTAGCTCATCTAACTCAATACGCTACTGGTGCTTATTTTGTTCCCAATCTATGAAAGAAGAGTGGAATTCCCCGGAAGAACATTCGCCGAACGGGACTGTAAATCTTAGTTCTCGAAAGCGAGTGAATCAGTCTTCCTTATAGCTCTTTCCTCCCTTTGGTTGTGTTTAACCGTCTTTCAAGAGGTATAACACAAAGAAAGGGTGGTCTACGATCAGCTTCTTCCCCTTCTCTTTCTTTCACTATTATCACCTAGGTCCCCGGCTTTGGTTGCTTGGCCGGGATAGAACCAGCGCTTAGTAAGCTAAAGCTCCATTCGTTAGGTTTAAGCTTAAAGGCTTAAACCCTTATTATTATGAAAAGGAGAAAGGTTTGGCACAAAGCTGACTAGGGTTGGCAGCTAAATTCAGTCTTCGATACCCCATAACATAATAAAGTAGTAGAGTGCATAAGCCCTTTTAGATTAGAGAGAGCTTTATTGTGGTAGTAATTGCGAATGAGCAAGTAGGGGGTGGCCGAAGCCGAGGTATCTGGATCTAGGTATGCATCGATGATGGCGAGTTAGATCAATATTTCAAGCCAAAGCTGTGGCTAGAGCAAGTTTTGCTACCCATGGATCGAAGAAAGCGCTCTTATTCTTGATCGATCTCACAAGCAATTGATGATTCCCTATATATAATCGGATAAAAGATGAGAACCCAGCTACCCATTTTTTAAGAAAAGGCTGCTGATTGCTTTTATCCAGAGAGTAGAAAAGGAAGGGCGTCTAAGTCAAGCCCATCTAAGCCAGTTCTCAACTTCTTGAGTAGCCTCGGACCTTGGTCTCGCTCCTACTCTCTAAAGCTTGCCACCTCTATCTATTAGTAAAGCTCAAAGCACTTTCACGACCTCCTGTCCTTGGCCTTCTATCATGGTCTGCCTAACCAGCCCATCTTTCTCCAGAGAAGCAAGCCGCTCGCTCGAAATCTGTCCCTTCAATTGTGTAACAAGGCAATCTATACGATCACGAGTCCGCTCCCGTCGAGCCTCTTTCCCTCTCGGCTTCGTCAACTAGACTTGAGAACAGCGCCTGAACCCTTTTTTCCTTCTACGAGGCTATCCCAGTTCCGCTAACACAGGGAATTGCTCCTCTAAGAGCTTCTTCAATAGCCAAGGAAAGGAGTCCAATTGACTGATCTACTCCCACCCTTCCCTTAACTATTCCATTTTAGTCTTAGCTTTCTTGAATGCTTATGCGACACTGCTTCCTCTGATCTTGGCTCAAGAAATCCTGCCGTGGAACTTGCTTTCATGAGTTAAGGAGCGGTCAATCTCCCTGTGGAAGGAAGATTTCTTCTCGGCAGGGGAGAAAGCGAACCGTTCTAACGAGATATGAGGCTAGTAGAATACTATAATGAGGACCTCTGCTCAACTTATGAAATCCATTCTGTTTTACCGCTCTCCTTGGGACTTTCTTATCCTAATTTATCTTAAGGATCAAGTTGGTACCAAAAACCGATGGTTGATGTCAGTCCCGGGGGAAGAGATAGAATAAGGCGTGGACGCAGAAGAACTCTTAGCATGAAGTGTGAAAGCCGATCAAACTTTAGCCGGACAAGAGTTCAAAACCCTATTCCAAAAGAGGATGAGGTGATGCCAGCAGGTGAGAACGCATCAGACATTTCGGAAAGATCGGCCAGCATAAGAGGAAAATAGGAGTTTAAGACAAGTACCATGAGTTCAGACCGAAGGAAGACTTTGTTTACGGGTCAATCCCTCAAAAAGAGTTGCTTCAAAGCTATCCTAATCAAGGGCTATGGAACTCGATAGGGACATTCTAACAGAAGATAAGGTTTACTTGGAGCTTTCTATCTAGGAGGGACTGTGTTGCCACTGAACTCTGAGTAAGAACCAGGCGCTGTAAATGCTTTGCTGCCCGGAATGGTAGGCTTGATCTCCTTCGGGTACGAGGATGGCATCTAATTCAGTTGGAGGACGGGATGAGAGAAGTTCAACAGGCAAGGCCGGCTTTGCTTCAGATGTAGTGGATCGGTATTCTGCTATTCTCTATCGCTTGATACCGGGCATAGAACCCTCTCTCTATCAACCCAACTGTCTAACCTTTCTTTCACATCACAGCTATCAACTCTCCTTTCTTTCTTGTCTGGACAGTCAATCCCAATCGATGAGAACGAAGTATTTGATTCTTCGACAAGACGGGGGATCTAGTAGCTGCTTAATCTATGTCAGTAGGTCTCGATACCTTATTTTCGGGTAAAGCCCGCTTAGGAGGACTCTCAATGGAAAGGGGGCCGCTCCCGCTAGAAAGAAAGCTCGTTCTCGTGCTGCCCTTCTCATCCGTACCATCATCTCTCCTCACCTCAAACTCGGATGTCTTCGAAAGTGCACTGAACATTGCCTCTACCCCAGAGAAGATAGAGTGACCTGACCTTCCAGTCTCGTTCGCTATTCCACCGCGCCCCTACTATCTATCTATTAAGGGTGTCACCCAGAAAAGCTTTTACCGGGGTCAGAGTCCACTCTATCATAGGCCTTAGCCATATCAAATGTGCTCGGACTTGTTTAGTCATAAGTCAGTATAATAGGCCGTTGCGGGAAGAGGTGTTGAGACGTTTTCTTTTTCCTAAGCAAAGATCGATGCTCCTGCAATCACAAGCAAGTCACTCTCTCGACAAAACAGAAAGCCAAAGCTGCAAGCCGGGAATGATTGACTTAATAAATACAAACTAAAACGTAGCTAGCATCGCTTGGCTCTGACTGAGTGGAAATACGAGGAAGCAGGCAAGCAAGTAGCCCTGTCCTAGAAAACTACGTCGAGGGAAAGATTAAGAGAAAATGAAAGTTAAGAGATAGATAGGCAACTGGAATTACGCACATACCTTTACTACAGCAAGCTCTATAATTCGAATTCCCTTTCTCCTTGGATGAACTGCATTGCTCATATTGACCCCAAGAAAGGGTGTAGGTACAGCTAGTCTCTCCAAGAGTCGCCACTAATCTATTACCTTAGCAAGAAAGAACAAAAAAAGGAATGGAAACACATGCACTTTGACTTTCAAGAAGAAAGACAGAACCAATCTTTCTTGTAGTGCTGAGACTCTTGAGTAGATAGGTGCTCTACTCTATGCCAGCCCCAGTCAAATGAACCCAGTAAGTAATAGAAGTCAGTCATCAATAAGAGTCTTGTATTGAGGTATAAATTGTAAGAGAAAAGATGAAGGAATGAACCTGGGTGAGACAAGGCCAAGATGTGAATAAGAGATGAGCCAATTAAGCAAGCTCATTATGAAGAAAGCTCTACATCGGAAATGAGAATAATGTTAAGATGGATGAGTGGAGTGACTAGGGGAGAGAACTCATTAGTGCCCTTACTTTAGATAAATGGAATTAAACATATAAAGTAGTATATCCAGAGCCATACAGAATAGTCAAAAGGAAAGGGTCTACCCTTTTTTAGAACTTTCATACTATGCAATTAGCTACTTTTGCTATTGTGGAGGATAGAAACTGACTGACAATGTGATCATGATACGCTGTAGGTGGAAGTCAGAGCAAATTCCGCCCCTAAGCCATTGATCGCATAATACATCAAGAGCTAAACTTGATGCAAGACTGAAGGAGGTACTAAACTAAATTAACATGCCTAAATGGGAGGGCTAGCCTTATTAAATTCCTTGATCAAGAAGAAAGGGAAGGAACACGGGCATATTCACGTCTGGAGATGCGAATCCAGCAAGAAAACTACTGCTGCAATCAAAGGGCTGCCATTAATTAGTCTAACGCACAACGGCTTACTCAATCCATTGCTTGTTCGTTAGTCCTTATGCACAAATGCGCATAGGAAGGAAATGAAGCTACATCCTAATAGCAGGAAAGAGATTCTATTACCAGTAATTGTCTAGCTACACGTACACGGTCTTCCATCTGCGCCTTCGCTTCGCTTGATGGATTTATGAGTCTTTACGAACTAACTCACCGAGGGATTGAACTTCCATCGTAGTAACCGTAGTTGGGCTCCGAAAGAAGGTTCTGAAAGAATTGTAGGTGAACATCAATAGGGAAAGCAAGAAGCCTGAGAGAGCTTCCAGGCGGAAGTACCTAAGGGCAATCACTCAGAGAACAAATCACACTATTA
>WOAB01000186.1:55000-100000 GCA_027886185.1 Rheum nobile | reverse complement strand
TGGTATCTGATTAAAACATAGAAAATTCGCCTTGCCTACTTGCTGAAAGCACAAACTAATAGAATGGCTAATCATGAATTCTATGAAGTTTTGAATACCTCACTAATCAGCCTTACACTTTTTAGTTCATAATTAATGAAATGAACCCCCAAAATCTCCCCTCCCTTTTACTAAACCATGGGGCGAGTAGTTTACCGGACAAATGGAGTTGTAAGGCATTCTCGGCCCACCAAGCGAAAGCGGTAGTTTCTTGGTCACGACCAGCTAAAGCGAAAGTTCCATTAAATTAAAGAGCGTTTCCACGGTCAGGGGAAGATAGGGCAAAAGCAAGAGTCAAACTACGAGCTAAAAGCAAGCGTGCTCCTATTATAAGATAATACGATACCATCTCCCACTTTTGGCGCACTTGTTTGATGAGCTAAGCCTAAGCGCCCTAGAAGTTAAAAGCTAGCCTTACAACTAAAAGCAAGATCGAAATCAATCTCTCTTTTTCCTGTGCTTTACTAGTAAGGCTAATGAACGACCCTTTGATCTATGTCGTTCCCAGTTCAGCGATTCAACTCAAATTAGTAGAGCAAAGGGCTTTAGGGGGAAAAAGGAAGTGAGAGCTAGAGCGCTTCTTTCTTCTGATCTACGACCACCCTTTGCTTCTACAACTTGATAATTTCTCATGGTGTATGTAGTTCTCATTTTTTTACTTGCTAGTTCATTTTGCGATCTCTGATTCAGTAGTGTCATATTCTACTTGGACTTTTAAAATGAAATAGTGTAATTAGAATTTAGAACGGACCTCAGTAGTTGTTTTGATAGGATGAGGAAAGGTCAAGCTTTAGACCTTATGAGGATGACAAAGAAATATAGCATCAAGGTGGATGAATCAAAGAAAGTTCCAGAGTAGGAACCAACCAACTAAGGGACCTTCCGTATGTGCTTCTCAGTCATATTCAGATCGCGTTGATGTTGAGACTGAACAATTGGTTGTTGATCCAGACGAGGATCCATTTGAGGAGGTCTGACCCATCTTCTAAGAGAAGAGTGTTGCTGATAAATCTATACACCAGTCAGAGTCTCTTTCGAACAATTCAAGTGAAAAGAAGAGGGTGGGAGTAGATCAGGAAATCGACTCATTTTCTGTGACATCTACACATCCCGTGATTTCGAATCAACAGATTCATTGAGCAACCATTGAGTAAACTTATATATAAGAAAATAATAAGAACTGTATCGCGCAACTTCATTCAAAAATCGATATTGAATTAGCGAAATTGCTATTCCATTGCTTCAGCCTACCAGACTGATGAGATATATATATATTTTTAAGAGCTTAACGAATACTTCAATCGATGAACTCCTTGCTGCATCGATGCTCGAGAAAGCAAGAGCGGGATGAGTACCAACTAAAACTACTAATGCTAATGTTCTGCTGCACAGACCTGCAACTCTCGAACTAGAGGAAGGAACCCACCCACGGAAGAAGCGAGAACGAAAATCTTGTACTGATTAAGCGAGAAGACCGATCTATTTCATTAAAGGAAGAAGACAATTCGCAGACAGTGAAAGATCAATAAACAGAAGGTATTGTAAAATACTCATTAATTGCTTGTAAAATGCGGATGAGCACGAGCAGGTTATACACTTTCCAAAAGCGGTAAATGAAAAATAAGATAAAGTTAGCATTAGCAGAAGATTGATCTTATGGCCTTCCCCACTATCAAGCGGTTGAAGATCTACCATTAAAAAAAAAATGTTCTTACCAGTGAGAAAGTTTACCGTGTTGGCAAATCCGGTCTCAAAAGCCGCTCAATTCTCGTATTTTCAGGCAGCCACTAGTTTGTTTTCCCCCGGAGGACCCAGGAAAGTCTCGTTTTTACTAAATTCAGAAAGATGGCGCCTCTAAAAGAATGTATTCAATTTAATCAGCAGCCAAGGCCAAGACCAGAAAAGAGAGTCCTACCATCACAAAAGATTCGAGATAAAGAGATGGCAAGCCGGAAGGACGACGGAAGATGATCGTTCGGACAGGAGATGTGGACGAGTTCACTCCTCCTATTGCCTTTACTCAGCGGCAAGACGCTTAGTTTTGTCGGCAAGTTCTCTACGACAACCCTCTACTGTGCGGGTGCTAAGACTAGGCAAAGAATGAAATGAATCAGTTCACTTGACCAACCCGAGCCTTCGAGCCTCTAGTTCTTCTGATTTTGCTAACATCCTTCACAGATTTCTGTGAAGTCAAAGGACTGGGATCCTAGGCTTAAAGCTAAGCCTATCCGCATAGGCTATAGAAAATAGAGAATCCCACCCTCTACTCTATCAGCTACTGTGCCTAATTTTGAGCTTTTTGGTCATAGGTTGCCAGTTTTCGGAGTTCACTTTGCAAGTCAGAACTATCGGAAGACGAAAGAGAACTTATTTAGACGAATAGTGTGCCGGTGCCATTATCCTTAAAAACCCTACATTAGCAGTTCGAGTGGAATCAGGCATAAACCAAGTCCAAGAAGACCGAGGAGGCCTTGGGGAGAAGGCAAGCCGAAGAATACCCTAATAACCCAGCAGCCAACTCCAGAGATTACCAGAACTCCGGATTCCATTAATGTGGTTCAAGCACAGCAGAATGCACAGAGACAACAGAGCACCCGAAATCAGCAAGCCATCCAGGGGGCCGGGGCCATTCCCCCTACCCACTCAACAACCTCAAAACCCTCCTACTCAATTGCAACCACAAAACCCAGCGCAAGCTCAGCCTAGACCCGCTTATAACAACGCTGCGCCTTCGGCCAATTATGATCCTCAGCAGCAACAAGCCAAGCGACCCCGGGGACTCAATAGAGCTCACTACCTGCCATTACCCATACCCATTCCTACCCTATTCTCCATCCTTCTGGCCTGGAAAGCCATTTCTCTGCCCAGAGATAAACCACTCTCCTGGCCTCCTGGTCTCGACTATTCAAAGTTCTTTCCTTTTCACCGATACGCAGGCTATACCATCGAAGAGTGTCATACTTTGCGTGATGTCATCTATGACATGAATGATGAAAATCGTATCAATTAAAACGAAGTTAAGGCATACCTGAAAGCCGCCAATGTCACTCAAGCTATTGAGGATCTATACTAATCCAATGCCACAACATCAAAGAGGACAAGTCACCACTCAAGGACCTACACCGGTACAAACTAATCCAGGACCTTCCGCCAGGGCTAACACCATCCGAGCTTGCACTGCCGCTCGAAGAGAGATGCCTGTGAGACCCCCTCAAGTTCTGTAATTCGAAGGAGGTTCTGAAAATGGAAAACTCCGATTCTTTGTCCTCAGAAATCAAAGTTCCAAAAGCAGACGAAATCACTATAGAACCGGACTTCCTCGCTGCCGCTCAATTCATTACCAGTAAAAGGCAAATTCTTTTAGTAAAGGTAAGTAAAAAAGGGGAAGAATCTTCTTTTGCTAGTCAATTTGTGATGAAAGAAATTCCTGGTTAGGCTGACTGTTGCTGAATCTTTGTCTTTTCCTCCTCTGCACACACCGACTGGAGCTCCATTGACCAAATAATCAATAAAAGGTATTGGAAGATGTCCAGAGGCTGGGTCGCAAAAGTCTGTAGTTCATGGGAAGAGCCCAGAGTTCTTTCTTAAAAGAAAAGAAGATAATCCATTCATTCCGACTTCCTTCTGCGGTGCAAGTTAGACCAAATGGAGAAACTTAACTAACTCACGGAAGACCAGGAGCAGCCTAAACCGTAACAGCAATACCAACGGATATGACCAAAAAGGCCTTGTCACGAGCAGGATTCGAACCTGCAATCTTTAGATCATGAGCCTAACGAGTCGACCAATTCCCCGCTGCAGCTATGAACACTTCCTTAATCTCGATGAGAAGAAGTCTTCGTTAAGCAATTAAGATCGAGATTTCTCAAGCGATCAGTCCATGACTTCCGTTCCTACTCTACCAGACGGTGACCGGCTCAATAGAGCACCTTTGGGCGCTGGTTCGAAAGGGGAATCCGTGACCAAGAGCTTTCTTCTCTTATGAAATTAATAGTTAGATGAAAAGTTCAAAAAAAAGAAGGATTCATACGTCTGATTGAGAAAAAATGAAAGAAAGTGGCCCAGAAGAAACAAAAAAAAGAAATAGGATTCTATTTCTAAACAAAACATCCTTTTTTTAGTATGCTTATGCGGACATACCAACTCGTTACGAAATCGTATTGATAGCCTCGACTCGTGTCCTAGCTCGTCTGAGAGCTAGATTTGCCTCAATTGTTTGTCTCTTTCCTTCTGCTTTCTTTTCCGCCTAAGGTATGAGTACGTTACAGCCCTCTAGTGTCAGGGTGTAAGGGAGAGAGGAAGTGAAGTACTCTATGGAATATGGGTTCGAGCGAGTGACCAGGTTCCTTTGCTGTCGGTCCAGACATTGAGGGTTCAAGTCCTACTCCTCTAGAGAAAGTTTAAGTTCTAAATGAAGGAATCGAGCGAGTGTAAGTGCTTCGCTTGTTACGTTACAGCCAGTAAATAAGAAAGCCTTTTAGAATCCTCTTCAAGTACATCAAAACTGTGAAAGCCCGCAGTCTTAGGGTAATTGATCTAGTTTAGTCCTAGATATTGGCTTCTTCGATAGCTTAAGAGAAGATATTCTAGTAAGTGAAACCATAACCATATCAATTATATAGTAGGGAATGCAATTTTTTGAGTATATAAGAAAGGGATTTCGAGCCTGCAAAAAGATATGTGAACAACTAGCGGCCCTTATTTAGTTTAGCGATTACTAAGGCTCGATTGCTAAGTTTTAGATCAGCTATCTGATTATACTTCTTCTTTTTTTTCCTAAGCTCTTCCAAGAGAGTGGATCTCCTTCTTCTTAAGAACTTCCCGCTCCCGCTTATGGCAATTTCAGTGTTTGCGGTTTCCTTTTTAGTGGTAGTGGGCCATATGTGAAGAAAGAGGTCCAGTCGAGCTTCTTTCTCCTGCAGGCCATAATTAAGAGTTCTCTAGTGGAGGCGAGCCAGTGACAGTGCTTACTAAATAGAAAAAATGGGAGTCCCCTTTTTCTATTTAGTAAGCGACCTTTTATAAGCGAGTATGAAGTAAGCCCTGAACCTGAAGTGCTATTTCTTCCTTGGTAGGTCAGCCGTTGACGAGACTTAGCGGGCTATAAAGCAGGTATTCTTTCAAGAGCTTGTAGCTCTTCAACCATGGTCTTTCTCCAACATGATTGAGATGACGCTTCATAATCATAAAAGGAATCGGTTTTATAGAGAAGAGTCAAAGGGGCAGACTGGTGCTGCAAGAGTCCGTTTTGACTTGATCGGCCCTGTTGGGTTGGGAAGGTACCTGAGGTTAGGCAAATCACTATCTTCTTTTCTTGAATGAATAGATCAGGGTATTTTACTAAGTAAGGAAGTAGGACCAGCGGAAGTTCACTAATAGGGCCTTTCCCTCTTTATTTATAGGGCTGACCTCTTTGTTCCTTTGAGAGTCATCAGAGAATGGGAGGTGACGTCATATGCTTTCCTTTTAAAGAGCAGCAGGGCTAGAGAGTCAAACCCTTGATTTCTCCACAACGAAATGTGAGATATAAGCTAGAATCAAGTACCAAAAAATATGATGCTTATCCTTTCGCTTCGGGATCAGGGGGATCCCCCGTATACTCCACTACTGCCTTCCCCTTATTCATTCTATAGGGCGGGGGGACCAACAATCCATAGTGTAGAGGGTTGGCTCATCAATCGAGTACGGTCCGTGTGCCCTTTTTCTCTTAGTAGCTAATAGAATAGAGCTGCACAATCAATCATTGGAGTGCCCGGGCATATCAACATCCAATTCCTATTCCTAAAGCTGGACAGATTCTCTGAAAGTGATCGGACGGGTAGCGAAAATCGAACGAGAGAGGTCGGTAAACATAGGGCTTTTGTCCCAGATCGGTAGACGAGAAGACTTTGACACAAGCTTTTGAAAGCGATTGTGAAAGAAGATACGATGACAGGGAGGGTGGTCGTAGATCAGCTGAAATAGACAGAAAAAGGCCGCTAGGCTCCTTTCTTTCTCATGGAAGGGGTTCGCATCCAAGCCCTATCGATACCCCTCGCTAGGACATTGAAGTGAGTCGGGTTTCGATCCGGTTCCGAGCAGACTCGTGGAATTCTTGTAGAATAATTGGATTATCGTAGAATAAGAAGACTTAGGAAATGACTTAACTTAAAAGAAAGATTCCGCTGCTGTAAGGCGAGAGAGCAACTTGTCTGGTCTTGCGGTGCACTCACTCCCGTTACGAGAATGAAATGAGGTCCCAGCTCGACTCGAGACCAAGACTCCTTACAACTCGCACCAATAGCGGCACTGAGCGGCCGGAGATTGATTGAAAAGGCAGCCCAGCCGCCTACCTACTCGTGCTCGTAGCTCGATCGGAGGTCAAGAGTGTGGTCTGGCGGAAATAGCTTAATGGTAGAGCATAGCCTTGCCAAGGCTGAGGTTGAGGGTTCAAGTCCCTCCTTCCGCTCCTGGCTTCGTCGTTTAGTGGTAAGGAGTGGAGTAGGTGGCGAGTAGAGTGCATAAGCCCTTTTAGAGAGAGAGGCGAGCAGCAAGCAGAACGAAGAAAGTATAGGTTGGGTGCTTGAGTTGTATAGGTTCTGGAAGAAAACCTAGTCCTAAGAAGTTGCTGGCTTTTCAGCCGGCTAGCGCGCTTCTGTTTTTCAGCAGGCTTCTTCACCTATATACTAACTATATAGAAACTATATAAAATAAAAAGAAAAGAGGCTATAAGGAGCGAGCTAGCGCGCTAGCCTTTTCCCTTACTAGTCAAAGGGCTGCTAGTTGTAGCGCGCAGTGTACTAGTGAATAAGAAAAGCAGATTGAGATGACTAATGACGGATAGAGGCAATGGAATTTGAATTGTTCGGTGCCTCGCCCTTGTCTCCTTCGCCGGAGACTTCAAATGATGGGAATCCCCTATCGATAAAGAAGAGGCATAGGCATCGCCTCTCGATCCAATCCCATCTTCCCTAGCCTCCCCAACAAACTCTTGATACGAAATAAACCTCCCGCCATAGAGAAGAGATCTAAAGTCTGGGTCCTATCGATCACCCTTCCCTTGAACTAGAGAGATTAACCCGCACCACATTTTATAACCTTCGAACTGACCAACTAGAGATGGAATTCAAGACCCTAAACAACTCAGTTGAGAGCTCCGTGACCGGTTCAAGGGAAGGTCCACCAATAATTGACTCAAGTTCCCGCGAGCCCCCTCTATCTGTCTCTTGATCCCTCATTCTACTAAGGAGTTCTTATCATTCAAGGCATAGACTTTCCACTTCTTTGTCTTATTAGCGCAGGTGTTCGTCAACGATGAAAGCCGCTGAACTTAAGACTCGAGTTGAGAAAGAGGGCTAGGCCCAGGAGGGCTTTCAGGGACTCTGGAAAAGAGGGGTAGATTATAGAGCTAAGGGCAGATCGAAGGTTTATCCATTGGGATTGGGCATGGACGAGCCTCGACTGAGCCAGCATTGATGAAAAAATGACTAAATCAATCTCCCATCGCATCATTAACCGGTGTAGGATTAAAGATCAGGTCCAGGATTTTAGTAAAATCGACCTTCCCTCGAAGGCTACGGCAAGGCGGCTCTAGACGTTCATTGTTCAATATCTCGGCTGTTCAAGAAGTTAGACTAGCTGCTCTTCCGACCCGGAGTGGATTCTAGGGAAAGGGCAGAGCCTCACCTTGCAGTAAGTAGGAAGGTCTTCGTTGCTGAGACAGGTTCAAACTGGACTGAAAGGAGGAAAAATTCAATACTCGGATCTTCCTGAGGATTCATCACTGGCTAGGGCTTTCGAATGAAAGCATGAGCATCCGCAACTAAGAGAGAACAGTAGATCGTCCCAGGTCAGTAAACTTATATTTTTACTTATATTCTAGTCGAATCAATAATCAATAGAAGGACTCCTAGCAGCAAACTTGTATGAAGCCATGGAAAGGCAGGAGCCGCCAGCCGGATCGACCAATAAATGATAGGCCAGAGGGAGCGCTTCGATTAATCAGTGATCCCTGAGCCTACCTAACACGGATGTCCCTGAAATAGGAGATTGGTTGATCGGAAAGCTCAGGCAGGAGTAGGACATTCCATACAAATCTTTCTGATCCGCTAGCTGGTGGTCTTCTCAAATCAAATCCCATTTTTTTGCCGGCAGGAGAATCCATTTTCTTGTATTGTTTATTATGATTGATCTGTAGTTCAAGGGCACTCTTCTTAATCCGAGTTTGAGATTGGACCAGACGTAGAGTCCCGTCGGTCGGCCGGGAAGGGATTTTTTCTATGGATTTTGGACTCTCTTCTGGCCAACAGTCGCGACTATTGCAGGTTCTTCTCTTTCCCCCCGAGGGGGAAAGCCCTTTCCAGATGGAGTAGTGCATCTTTGTCTTGAAAGCCTACCCTAAAGATAGGAGTTCCTATCTCTACTGTCTATCCAACCCGAAGACTCTTATTCGTGGTGGAGTGCTTCGAGTAGGATCCGATCCCATCCCAGCTCCTTCCTGACCCGCCTCTGAAGCTTGAATGCCTTTCTAGAGGAGACTGCCCGAGGCAATGAAATGGAAGTGGGATGTGGAATGTGATTGGTGATGGATGGTGCTTATGAAATCGGTTCGGGATCATCTCGCATCTAGATCTGTATCCCCATCTAGTTCTGCTCTTGAAGCGGGAGGGAACAAGTTCTTAGGTTTGTTTCATTGAAAAATCAATGCTTTTCTATGATCGACACGAGTTTTAGGCAGCGTCTTGAACTCAGGGACCGCACTCTGCTGATCTACGACCACCCTCAAGTTCCTCGGCTAGGCAACTACTAATCCTTCTTCTCTTCCTTCTCGCCCTTATTTTTGGTTTAGAAAACTCTTTTTTTCCTTCGGCTGGCTGGCAACGCTTGGCCCAACATTGGATTTGTTTGAAAACAAGCAGCGTTCATTTAATCAAATCTTTTTTTTATGCTTGCTCAAACTCATTACTATCTTTGGAAAGAATGCAGGTATCCAAGCTTGGAAGCTTGCCTTTCCACTGGTTTTTGAAAGCTATCAATCTCCTCTTCTTCTCAATTACATCGAGCCTTCTCGCATCGGTTCTGCATTAGATGATGAGCCCATGCGAAAACTTTCTCTTTTATTGGCCCTCGATAGGTAGGCTATTAGATTGAGTCGAAAGCCTACCAACGCGGTTCCGATTTGAGCGAGAGCCCGAACGGGGGAGGCGAGAACATCTTGATCGAAAGCTCCACTGTTCTGAATAGTGAAAAAGACTTTTCTAAATTCGAGCAAATCGATCGAGAATCTCATCATCTGTTAGGTGGGCTAACCGAGCGACCGAGTTGGGCTGAGCGTCCATGTCACAGAACCTTTCTCTAGCCAAAAATCCCATTATTGATCGAACCAATGAATTGCAAATTGAAAATCTACCGTTTTAACACTAAGAAAATAAACCTAGAAAAAAAAGAAGAAAAGTAACTAAGACAAGAACTAAGTAAGCAAGCAAGAAGGCTCGATGTAATTGAGAAGGCAAGGGGCTCTCCATCTATAGGAAGATTGTGTCCAGGATCTGGTAATCTAAGCTTTGCTTCTTCTGGTCGGCTCGTATTAGCCTGTGCTTTCTCACTTCGATCGCCTCGTTCTTTTAGTCTTTTTAACGGTACTTGACTCTTATCTTAAGTCGCGGTCATGTCTTGCCTTCCTCTAGTATAGTGACCGCTTTCATGTTTTCCCCGAATTTCATCAGTTCCAGGCTCAAGTGCCTGTTCATCCATCTTCATTCCAAAGGTTAGCATGGCTACTGACTGTAACTGTTATGGTTTACAGTCAATAGTTCTTAACCAACTCTTTCTCGCCGAGCTTTCTTTTTAAGAGAGAAAGAATAGGGAGTAAGGGGGACCTTCGCTTCATTAGAAATTTGACCCGGACTTTCTTTCTTCTCCTGCGGAGCTCTGAGAAAGTCACCGTCGCGCAACCAACCTTATATTATTTATGTCTTTCTGAAGGGCTTGCGCTTGCGGTTCATTACACTCAATTTCAGTGAACTATTGAAGCTATCGAGAGAGTACCAAATGCTGACGGTGACGAAGGTTACCGACTTTCGGTGGACGCGGAGCCAAGGAGTTCAATCGAACAGCGTAAGGAGTCTAAGGTTACAGAAGCCTTCGCCAACTTGGATAGGCATAGCATTGCAAGCAAATAGAGCAGAGAGCTTACCCTTTCTTTCTATTAGAGTCGCGAGCTTGTTGTAGTCGGTCCTAAACTAAAGGGAGAATCTTGCTGCTTACTTGCTATATCCCCGCGTCCTTGCACGCCTCGAATTTCTTTAGGTTTAGCGAAATCCCTGCTTTTCCCTTCCTCCTCTCCCCGTTCTACCGTCCAAAACAGGCCGTATGGAGTATAGCCAAGTGGTAAGGCATCGGTTTTTGGTACCGGCATGCAAAGGTTCGAATCCTTTTACTCCAGATTATGAACACCCGATCGGATCTGTCAAGAACGAGCTGACGACTACAGGGAAGCGGTTTCCAGCCAGAAACCTGAGCCCAGCTTGTAGCAAGCCAAAAGTTTGACTTGAGCCTACTTTGCTAAGAGAAGAGAGAGAAAGGAAAGACAGACGGCAGAAAGCAATCCTTCCAACCAGCCGACCTGCGGAGTTGAACACAATACTCACTTCGGCCTGAACATAGTCAGTCTGGCCCTTGCTTAACTCCTTGTTTCGTAAACCGGTCGCTGGTTGATTTGATCGGACTCGGTCTTCCTTTTCCATTTGCTTCCATTCGACGAATATGCAGGCTAGATTATGTGCTACTATTGCCTCTTTGTAAGCGGTGGGTGGGCGCCAAGCCAAGGACTCCATCTCAAAACGACTGCTCTTTCTAGACAGATCCTCCTACATCTATATTATTCTCACGGCACGTCTACTTTGAATACTCACTTTACTTTGAGAGAAGGAAGAGCTCACTGACTCAATTGCTTAAGCTTCAAGGCTTAACTTGATCTAACTTACATACTCACAGGATTGCTAGCCCGAAAAGACCAAAAAGAGATGGAATTATACTCGATTTACCCCTTCCCCTTAAACTAGAAAGAAAGCAACTGGCACTGTTTGTTACTGACTGACTTGCGGCTCGAGAAAAGAATCCGCTCTCCAAAGCTTTCTTCACTTTTTGATGGGGTAAAGACCTTAAGAGGCGCAAGAAGAACTTATACCGAAACGAGATTATCCCACGGAATGAGCGACGTCAGTGGATTTCAATGGGAGGAGAAAGGGCCTAGAATGGATTCTGAATGGAAAGGCAGGGGAAAGAAGATAGGGCTAAGCGCAATCAACTAGTTATACGCCACTAGTCCAGCTGGAAAGACTCTATGCTTAAGTTTCAATATCTTCACTTTCAAAAAAAACAATGCTCTCACTAGCTTTTGTTAAAGGGTCTACCGGAAATGTACTGCTTGACTGGCTTGAAAGGAAAGCTACTACAACTGACTCGCATAGGCCCATATACAAGATAACTAAAGACTGCCAAAAGCATAATTTGCTTAAGCATCATTAACCGTATAACATGGAAAGTACTAGTTGAGCTAGCCTATGGTATGGGAGATAAAGAAGATTTTTTTACCAGTCACCCGAGGGCGAGGGAGGAAGCTTACCAGGTGGGATTCGACCCTAGATCCGAGATCAGATTGAATCTACGGGATTGGCTATGATAGGTGGAAAAGAAAGACCTAAGTCAACGAGCTACATTCCTGTTTTGACCTTAGCCGATAATCTACCCTTATGGGGTGCGTAGCGTTTTAAGCCATCTTGTTGTTAAGGGATGGCAGTCTCCTCTTGATCTTGTGCTTTCCTCTGATGACAGCCAGTAGTTTTATTACCTAAAGATCTATATAGTATATGCACGGTACACTAGTGATAGAGCAATAAAGGAGCTCGCGAACTCTACCTGTTAAGAAGGAAGTTATCTACGGTAATCCATTAAGCTAGTTGTTAAGCATGTTATCTGAGACAATACAGTTAGATTAAAGCAAGTCACGTTAGTCATCGGTTTGGGTTTCTGAGTTAGAGATTACCTCCTTATTCCTGCCAGCCCCATTGTCTTGCCTCGGGCCTCATCCTCTGAAAGCCATCCTTTTAAACCAGCAGTTGGCCTTTTCTTTTAGTATAACCGATGATACAAGACAGTTTCATTCAGGCCAGCAAGTTCTATCTTTTTACCTTATTATATAATATCTCTTTCCTGATATGCTATCTTTTTAAGCTGTTAGAGAGGTGACTTGATTTCAGCCAAGCTTCTGTTCATGTTCCAAAATCGGCTCTTTTACTTAATAGATGCGCAACTCTTATTGTTTACATAAAAAGGTCTGTTTACAGGCGGAACTTTCAACTAGCTTTCCCTTTCAGTTGCCACTCTTTCTGTTCTATGTTCGTTCTTAGGAGGCTAGCTTCCCGAACTTAGTGAAGTTAGCTATTGTGGTCAAGACCTCTCCTACTAGCAGTTAGTTTATTGGTAAGAAAAAAGAAAAAGAAATTTTGAATTCTTTCTTTGGCAGGTATTGACTAGAGAATGGGACCAGTCTCTTTGATTTGATGCTGCTGACCTCGATGCGGCTGTGCTCTTTGCTCTCCCTCTCAGCTGTCATGTCCCTTCCCGCTAGTGCAACTGTGCCTTCCTTTCCCCCGGAGACCCTTCTTTACCCGAACCCGGCCTAAAGGGGCCCCTGCCTTATCTAATTCTCTGGTTCCGTTGACATGAATGAAAGCGTAGTAGGGCAAGAAGCGGTTGAACTAATGGCCTTGAACGAACCGGCCTGAACTGAAAAGGAATAGTTGGATTTCCAGCCATAGTCATGGCTTTCTTCGGCTGCTCTCGCTATTGGTACGGCGGCTTGAAGCTACCCTTTCTTCTTTATTGAAGTCAGTACAGAAGGACCTTGAATGCACTTTGCTTTCTCATATCGGTCGGTGTAAAGGTTCAGCCTGGTAGATCTCATAGATAAAGAGAATGGGATCCCGACCCTAAGAAAGGAAAATGCTATCAGCTCCGGAACCTCTCGATCACTTCTACTTTTTCTATTCAAGACGGGGAGAAATCATCAATTCAATTAGATGCAGGTTGTTTCCTGAAACTAGCTGCCAGAACTGGGCTAGATAGGGCGTGCGACCCATGAACCTGGCTTCTAGCTGTTCAAACTCCCTATCATCGTATGTAAGATGAAGAGAGAGATGTTCG
Source organism: Rheum nobile (assembly GCA_027886185.1). Classification (NCBI taxonomy): domain Eukaryota; kingdom Viridiplantae; phylum Streptophyta; class Magnoliopsida; order Caryophyllales; family Polygonaceae; genus Rheum; species Rheum nobile. The sequence continues at coordinate 86,776 of WOAB01000186.1, read as the reverse complement.
ATATTGCTTCTCCTCTGCTTACCTTCTCTTAGTGCGCTTTGATGGCTTTGCTGCTTGCTTTCTGATAGCTGCAGCTGCGACAACTCCATATCTATCTTCTGGTCTCGGGGGATGCATCTCATTGAATGTTTTCAGCATCTCTCTCTGAAGCCGGACTCCCCCTTCCACTGAGCTATTCTCCTGCGCTGATCGATTGGGCTTGCTCTGCTCTCAGCTCAAGTCAAGTGATTGGGGAATACAGAATAGAAGGTTCATCCATGCTTTTAACAATCTCTACTGTTACTGGTTAGACCGACTTGCTGGCCGATTTCATTCCTTCCCGCTTCCCCCATTCCGTGTCTCCAACCGGCCGTAGTGAACTTAGATGATTATCCTAGCTTAAAAGGGTTTTCGCCTTTCCCTCGTCTATGGGGCTAGCCTCTTATCTGCTTTCATAGGCTATCGATCCTTCACCTCAATTTCACAAGCGAGTTAGTCTCAATTACATCGAGCCTTCTCCCATTCAATGCTAGAAGTGAAAGGACAGTAGGTAAGGAAATTTCTTTTCTCTGAAGACTCCCTCAATGGCATTCCGAGGAACACAGCCGCCTACGTTTCTTGAACCACGATTCCCCCACTGTCAATGTGAAAGAGCGTGAATCGCTATAGAACGAACCGAGTGCTAACTCCAACCCTTGCCATTCATAGCTGTCCATGTGAGTAGTCATTCCTAGTGCTAACGACTAGAAGTGTTTTACTAGCCAGTGGTACCAATGAAAACCGTGATGCACCAGCCCCTTGCTTATAGAACGATTGGTTGAGTCAACTTTCGCTTCTTCCTTGCGCTCTTGTAAGGCCGAATACTCATCTTCAGCTTGGCACGAGTGGCTAAGAAAATCGATGTCAGTAATGAAGCAGGCGGGCTCAGTTAGTATGAGTGCTTAAAGCCTCAGTGGATATGCAATATCGTCGGGTTCAAGCAGAAGGTGTTCATACTCGAGTTGTTAAAATAGAATATAGAATCAAGTAGGAGTCGATTTCAGACTGAGCTAGAGAAAGCATCTTACTCTTCAGCTGAGTAGAGCGGTTCAACTCAGGAGTGGAATGAAATGAATAGGTTCAGGCGTCAGGCCTCAAGTGGGGAAGCTCCATTTCTTTATGCCTATCCTTCCTTGTGGTTTCGGTCGGTGAGCGTCTGTCCTACAGTCTTTGTCCCAGCTGTCCAAGGTTTGTTTTCTAGTGGTCATGGGCTTTACTTCTATCTTCCCATAAGTTCTTCCTTGACGGCGCTAGATCAGATCTTGATGTAATTGCAGGGAATCTCATTGACAAAAGCAATTGCCTTCGCCCTTTCACTCGCCTCTCTTTCTTCGAAAAAGCCCTTGCTTAAACTGTTTGAGAACTTGCTGTTACTATAAAAGAAAGTCAAGTTGTTGCGAATGATCGGTGGGGTCTACGCTACGGACTGAATTGCTTCACAACCTGTGGGTTGGGTTCTTTCACTCGATAGAGATTCGAAAAGTGTCACACACCACAAGGCAATAAGAATCGAACTATTCAATAGTGAATTCTATCTCAATACTGGTGGGATTATAGAAAGACTTTCGAAAATGACTTCTCTGTCGGTTACGACTAAAAATACTAAGGGATAAAAAAGCATAATATTCAAACTGTTTGCGTGCTTAGCCGAGTCGTATGCTTTGTTCATTTCGTAGGCATCGAGTTCGATCCATTAGGTTCTTCTTACGAAAATAACCGTCTAGTCCCTTCCCTCTCCTTACAGTCGAGCTCAATTACATCGACCCTCCCTTTGAAGTGCATTTCTCAGATCAGCTCCCCGAGTCACTAGAAAGAGAAATGCAGCAGTCTTACTTCTCTTCCAATCGAAAGAAAGGAAAACTGCTAGCCTTTGAACCCTTGAAAATCTTTCCATTTTAAATTCAATAAAGACTAGGAAAACTAATGAAAGTAAAAGAAGGGGTTAGCGCTTCGCAGGAGCTTTACAGTCTTTATCATTGGCTTTTTCACACTTACATGCCCGGTCTTCCATTCTAACAGCTATAAGGGTAAAAGGTTTAAGCTGTAAGAGTTTGATTTCCGGAAAAGACTCTCTCCCATTGGCACATGAAAAACATAGATTATTTACAATGTCTTGGGTCCTCTTTCAGGGCGGAATATATTAATCAAATAAACGCTGTAGTAAAGATGCTAGACAACCCCACAACAAGAGAGTTCTCGGCCAACGGACTTAGACTCAGGACTTGGCATACGAAAAAGTTGTATCATTTTACCAAGATCAGGGTAGATTCAAACTTTCATGTCGAAAATAGGAACTTTCAGAGCCTTGGAAAAGCTAGATTTCTACCTTGGTTAAAAAAAACCTTAACATTGAAACCTTCTTCTCTCGGGAATTATCATAACTCATAGCAGCAGTTTCAGGGGGCACATCCCCCCGAACCCCCTGTATTCCACCTTTTCCTATTAACCGGACTCGGACTAACGGAGCTAGCGGACTAAGAAGAAAGGCAACTGGGATTGATGCAATCCTCAGTGATTGAGGAAGCTGCACATTCATCTCGTCAGGGGCTTGTTCTCGAATACCTGCACAAGTGAATCAGATCTGGGCGTACTCAGTCTTTTTCTAAGCTTTTCCGTCACTGCAAAAGGTCTTTTGTATTGATGGTTAGCTGCGGGGCTAAGAAAGAAAAGAAAAAATGGAGGAAGATGAGGTTGACTCAGTATCCAAAGCCCTCTTTCTGTGGCTTTAATAATAATGAAAGTGAAAGCGTGACGATCATTAAATAACTCAAGCAAGGTCTCATATATAAGAAGACTTGCCCTTGTTATGGAACCATCGATTGATAGTTGAAATCCCAAAGGATTGGTCGAAATAAGCAGTAGTACGTAAGGGCTGACTTCTTTCAACATTTTAAAGACTTAGATCTCTCATACCACTACATAAGAAAAATCTTTCCTTTGACCCTTGATCTACTCCTAAGATCTGTCCTAAGGTGGGAAGCGATACATCAATGAATGAAAAGAAAGAATGAAGCGACTTCTTCATAATTTCATAATAAGAAGTGGGACCTACCCGCTATTCTTCGGAAGGAAGGGGTATCCGTCACTCTCCTCAACGGAGGAACCCGCCTTTGATTCGCTGCCTCTAGTGCCCTCCCCCCCCCTAAAATCTCTTCAAAAAGGACCAGACCAATCTTGTCCTCATCATCATCAGCAACATCTTCAAAAAGAGCTAGCCCAATCTTCTCGTCAAGACGCTCAATCTCGTCCTTGACCACAGCATCATCATTCAGATCCACCCTGAAGAACATCTTCTCGATGTCAGCAAAGATCTCAAAACCAGGGACTTCCTTTCCATCCACCACTGGCTCTGGCTCATCAAAATGTAACCCTTCCCCTAGCGGGAAATTGAGCACTCCCGGCGAATGGAAGACTTTTAAAAAATCGAACTCAAAATATGTAGTTCGTCTTTACTCTCTTTTTCTCTATTTGCTCCAAGTATTCTGCTCGTACCGTACCTTTCACCTAGTGAGTTCCGTAGACTACTTAGAGGGTACCCACGGTACACGGGATTCTCCTAACCCTACGCGCTTTACTGTTCGGAGAGTAAACCAAAAAAAAGGGAATATAGAAAGAAGAAGGGAAAGGTGTTTCAAGCTCTTTGCTACCCTGGCTAGTATAAAATGTGCCGTTGACCCTAGCCCTCGGAGAGGATAAAGAGTTGTTTTGCCTTTGACTCATTAGCATGAAAGAGTCTGTTCCCACGTAACTTCAAAAAGTTTCATTCTTACTCAAAGACCGAACTGGGAATAGAAGAATAAGCCTCTAATTACTTAGAGTCCAGATCAGTTTCAAACTATACTCTAATAGCTCTAGCTTAGCGTAGGGAAAGACGCTTAATTACTAGCGGCAACAAGCACCCTTAACGTTTAGGCACGGAAGCGGAAGCCTGAAATAGAGATTTTTTCTTCCCCCCTTTGACCTTAACCGATTTTTTTCTTTCTACTAAGTTTCTCGTAGGAGGACTCTTTTATTTAGAGCTACTGGAAGGAAGTACGTCCCTATTCAACCTCTTGGGAAACTGCATTCGGAATTCGCGGGGTAGGGACAGTTTCACTCAGCTGAGACCAAGAGCTTCTTCTCTTTCATATGCTACATCGGCCACATCCTTTGAAGAATCCGAAGATGAATCTGGTAACCTTGCATCCGAAGTAGCGATTCCCTTCCTCGCTCAGGAAAGTAAGAAGGAAAGGCATAAAGCAAGTACTCCCTCGGCCGGTGTAGCTGTAGCTCTTTCGGGGAGGTAAGCCCGTGTAGTAAGGAAAGAAAACAAAGGTGTCCAGGTAAAGGCTAAGCTTAGTCGGATGAGTCCCTACAATGTATTTGATTCAAAATCTTCTTAGCAACGTATTCTCTTTCCTGGTCCGCAGGGGCTTTACAACGATTCTTCACTCCTCACCTCAAGCAAGTCCTGATTTGACTTTCTTCGTTGAACGAGTGGATTGTTGTTGTAGTCCCGTTACATAATTCGTCTGTAAGCGCCTCATTACTTGACCTGTAAGCCCATCAGTAAGGTACCCCGTTTGTTTCGGGAATAATCCCTCCTAGATCTTAAGCATAACTATGTGACTTCCGTTGCATTTGTTGGAAATGTAAATTCTAGACTTAGAAGGTAATATATTACTCAATTCCGATGTCCTTGCTTGCTTTGATAACGATAACAGAGAGCAGGTGCGCTAGCTTTGAAACAAGGTAACAGGAGGCTGCTCCAACTCAGTTATTCAATTCTATTCTACTGTAGCTTTGCCATAGACCAATTGCAAGAGATTCGCATTACCATCAGACAGAAAAGAAGACCGCTCGACCCTTACAGATGAGCTGACAAGGCCGGGGGCAAGTCTTTATAAAGGAAAGAATCAACCGCACTAATTGAGACCGAAGCGCCTATGCTGCATTCCAAACAAGCAAGGAATGAGCAGATAAATAGGGGGAACTTTTTCAAAAGTCTTTTTACTAATGAAAGATAGGTATACTAAAGCACTTATTTCAAAGGGTTCCAAACCTTACTCCATAGGCAACTCGATAACTATCCCTAGTGAACTGGTAACACAATGAAAGAAGAACTGGGAATGGGAGAGGAATGGAATGAGTTCAAAGCCGGGCAGATAGATTTACATAAAATGATTTGTGGACGGATGGCCAATAGCCAATGCCGTTGACCGGGAAGGAGAACATATGACCAGACAGGGCAAGCAAGGTTAGTTTACTAAAGGACGGAAACTTTTGCTCAATTTCCAAACACACTTTTTGCTATTCCCCGAGGTCAAGTTCACGTCATCTATTTTCAATGCCAGCAATCCCCGAATTCGGATTGGCTAATTGGGATGTTGAGTCCCCGGGCAAAGCACAGTGAAAAAAATGAACAGAAAGATGCTGATCAGATTCCAGTAAGAGTTCGCAAGAGAAGGAATTCTGATGAAAAATCCAAATGTTACCATTAGTGTTGGCTAAAGCAGCATCAAAACCCAGTCGACGCCTAATATCATGGATCCTTTCTTTATCAATCATAGGCTCAAAAATAGCTAAAAAGGAAAATGCAATTGAATGACTTTCTTTAGTCGTCTTATGGAAGCCTTATTACCGATACCTCTAATATTCCAAAGTAGGCTACTGATCATTACGAAGTCGGAGATATGGAGTTAATGAATTGGTCTTTGATCTGGTAATGCGATCTGAGTGAGGATGTGAAGGGCCCATTTTCTTTCGAGCCTTAGATTTAGGCTTCACCACTTGAAAACCCTCCTCATCCACTTCCTGGTCAGTTTTCTCAGAGTTGGAAACTGAAACTTGAAGCGAATCAGGAAGCTTCAATTGATCAAGATGAAGCGTTTCAATCCCATTTTTCTTAACACCCTTCTCAACAGCAGGAATCTGTCCGATCTCAAAAGAATGGGAGGGTTGGATGGGAATGAAAAAAGGGGAGTCGGGATGGGATCGACTAATTTATATGCTTGGTTTGGGTAGGATAAAACATGTTCTTATTGGTCATGGCTAGCTGCCGCCTAATATCCGTGATACGCCTTGGGCGCAAGGAAAGACCCCACTCTAACTCCCTTCATTGCTCTAGCCGGACCGGGAGAAACTCTTAATTGTGGGTAGTGCCCGCAGACGAGGGATAAGGACGAGAGATGGGCAACTAGGTAATAGAGAAGGTCGACCCAACCGAATCTGTTCGATTCCATCAATCACTCCGTGGGGATGGGAACATTTATTCCTCCCAACCCAATTCATAAAGGATTTTTTGTCTACATTCGCTTTCGGCCTATCGATTGAACCGGGGGCTGCTCTTGAGCACTCTTTCCATCACCGGATTCCCTATGCGCTGATTGATGCTTCCTCTCCGACTGGATTCGCTGTTTATCTTCCTGAGTGAGCTTCTTTCTGGCGACTAGCTTCTCAAGTGGGTGGCTTTTGATTCTGCCTTATGTGCTGAGCAGCCCTTAGAACTAAGTCTCCTTCTTTTAATGTTCTGGGGTGGACCATTCGATCATAGGCTGACGCGATTCTTTCAGTATAAGCAGCAGCGTGCTGTGCTGCTTTCTCTCTTTGTTCCTCCAGGAGCTCTATCCTGTCCTCTCTGGGCAATTCACTTTCTTTTGCAAGCTTTTTGGCTGGCAATAAGATATCAATGGGCAGGACAGCATTTTACCAAAAAACCTGGTTGAATGGCGTGCCATTAAATGAGATTCTCCTTGCTGGTCTTGCTGGTATGCCGAATCGGCAGATAAGATTTTCCTTAAGAAAAGAAAATCGGCTACAGCTGCTCCGATAGCCTTTTTCAATGGAACCGCTTCAACCCATTTTGTGAAATAGTCTGTGGCAGCTAGGATCCAAATGTGCCCTTTAGAGGATGCTGGCGTGATAGGACCAATAAGATCTAGTCCCCAAGTGTGAAAGGCTAATGGGCTTCAGACTTTTGTGAGGCACGTGAATAGCATTGGCATATATCTGGCAGGGTCTGCATTTCTTGACATATTCCTGAGCGTCTGCTTCTATAGTAGGCCAGTACAATCCTTGAAACAATAATTGTTGAACAAGCCTTTTGCCCCCTTGGTGTGGACCGGCTTCCCCATTATGGACTTCTGCTAGGGTCTTTTGAATATCACTGGTGGCGACGCACAACATCATCTTCCCATTCTTTCAAACTTTAAAAAGAGGATCCTCCATTATTGAAAAGTCTGATATATGCCTTAGTAGTTTGGCAGCCTGATTCTTGTCTTCTGGGAGTTTCCCTTCGTTGAGGTAATTGATGTATGGTTCTCGGGCACGTCGGCCCTTTCCCTAGCCCGAGCTAAGCTTTAAACGAAAACTGCGGAGGCTGTTTTTTTTGTCAACGTCGATGACAACCCGATAGCCTTTTAGAGGGAACTTTCGGCGGGCAATCCATCTCGAAATTTCTCTTGAAACGCCGTTTCCAGCACTAATAAGTGGAAAGAACTCATTAAGGGAGAAGGGCTTTCAAATACCATACCTCATGTTTAATACAAGAAGTTTGTATATTGTGAAGGAGAAATCACAAGGAAAGTTGGTGAATCTTCTGTTTCAGGTCGCTGATCGGCTTCTTCCCCTCCTACGCTATGGATAGAGCTGGGGTAGGCAAAAGCCCAACCCATAAAGACGCTCGTCTGCGCATACTATGGATTTACAGATTCAAACTTTAAAAAAATGAAAGAAGGAACCGTGACGTCCGCGCCTCCTCTTATAGTTCTAACTCTTCGTTCTTACTATTACCGACTGGCCAAGACTTCAGCTTAAATTGAACCTGAGCTATTTAGGAGAAAAAGAAAGAAAAAACCCCTCCGAAACTTCTCGGCTTCCTTCCTCGCCTACTCTTTGCCTTGCCGCTGGGCGTAACGTAGAAGTTTTGCTTCCATTAGAATATCTGAGGCTTAGCGGGGCAAATCGAACATTTGAATAAGGGTTGCCGAGCTAATAATTACATCCGTTTTTGGAAAAAAGACTGAGAACATCTACTCAGGTGAATCCAGTGAAGACTTGAAGATCTAATCCGAAATAGCATCTTTAAAGCTCAGAAATAGATGTTAAGACTCCTATAAGGGATTACTAAGTACCCCTTTTTCTTTAATATTTTTTTCAAGTAACTTGACCCTGCCGAGGGAATTTTTTATCCCTAGCTTTCCACTAACACTAAGGAAACTTACCTGACAACATATATTGCGGGAAAGGCACTCCAGCGGCAGCAGATGGTTCTGCTTCAGCATTAACTGATCTGCCAACATTGATGACACCCCAAGGGAGGGAACTCTGGCAGGAAATCCCCTAGTCATTTATCTTGATTCGCCCGCCCAACTCTACCAAATTGGAAGAGTCAGACTGGTTTAAAGAATAAGGGGAAGAGGAAGCCTTTCTTCATAATATATTTTAAAATGTAAAAAATCCCGTAAACGGTTTAAGGTCAGTAGTCTTTACTCGGGGTAGTCACTAGGAGAAAGAAATAGCTATCTTTATTGTATTTGAAAGTCGCAGTCGTCCTATCAATAGGAGTAGTGGGGAAAGCATTTCTTTCATTTTATATTATAGGAGGCTTCGGCAGCCGAGGAAGACAATAAGCTCTTCGCTTGGGGTTAGCAATCCAAAAAATTGTTCAATCAAAGAAAGACGATGAAACAATCAATTAGGACTGCGCCCTGCTACAAGAATGGAAAGGGCTTTGCCTGGTCTAGATCTCAAAGAGTCATACTTAGACTAATAGGAAGCCGCTATAAGAGGAGGAAGATCATTCCCCTAAGGGCCTTCCTCGTTCTCTGTTCGAGATAGAATAGGCGCGAATAAGTGTTATGGAAGAATGTTTAAGAGCGAAGGGTGGTCGTAGATCCGGTGGAATAGATTCAAAAAGATTTCTTATAAGGGAAGACTGCGTTCTTGCTAATGGTTTCAAACAAAGGGCTTTCCTCCCTCACTCTGTCATCCAATGCATATTAGGGCACCAGCCCTTCTTTTCTTTTTTCCTCCAAGAGCGCTTCCTCTTGCATTGCAGTAGATATTCAATCACTAGCAGCTTAACGTCCTTCTTTCAAACAGTCTATTCCGATAGTCCCACGGCCATCTATCTTTCGTTCCTCTCCTTACAGTCGAGTTACTACGTTCCTCACCAATGCTCTTTCGCTCCTTCTTCCTTCTCTGGGTTAGCCCTTTCTGGGATAATTATTCTGAATTTAAAAGTCAAAAAATCGAGTTCTTTTCTTCAAAACAGTGTCTTTTATAAAAACTCGAAAGGCGATTACCCCTACTATCTACAACTTCAGACGCGACAAAAGTGCTTATTCACCAAAAAAGATTCATTCCCTTTCTTTATCTTTCCGACGATCGGTAATTCTTTCTAACAGCGCCATCTGAGAACGACGCCCTTATGGGCTAGGCTACCCCTGTTCGTGGGATCTTTTATCCTTTCCTTCTTCCTAGGACAGTCAGAATGGAATTGCCTGAATGATATCAGTCAGATCCTGATCTACTCCCACCCTTCCTTCTTCGGCGCAAAGAACTGGAAAGACGCGTCTCTTTAGCATCCTAAAGAAAGTTCACTAGTGAGAAAATCGTCCGCTATTACAAAGTCAGACAATTTTCCCGGTCTTTCCTCAAAAGACAGCAAGGGGGAAGATCAGTCTTGAATAAAAGAAGAGCTATCGTCGTGGACAGATAGACCACTTACCATAAGAAAAAAAGAAAGGATTGCTCTACTAGTAAAGTAGAAATGAAAGTAGATGGTCCTAGGGACCTTAAAAGAAAGCAAATTCTAAAGCATTCGAATTGACAACATGTGAGTGGCCCATAAACTCACTCTCCTGCAGCTGAAGAAATGAGGCACCTGCTGCCTGTTACGCTATTTTCTCCCTCCAGCTACAACGTAGAAGTCAACCAGCTACGACGCCCTCCAGCGGACCCCCTTTAGATATCTATATATTAAGTGGCACACCTCGCTATACTATATTAATGAAGTGGGGGAGAACCCTAGCCACGCTCAGGCTTTTAGTGGAATAAATATGAAGCATTGAACCGATCGAGAAATAGGGAAGGCTCGAGAGACCTGCATATAGTTGGCAGGGCCAACCAATTACGCTTACCAATGAATGATATGGGTTTTCAAAATGCTTAGGCCTCCTTCGGTTCATCAAGGAAAAACCCTACCCTCCCTTTCTGTCCTTGAGGCTGGGTTAATTGAACTAATCAAAGTGTCGCGGAAGCCCCTACTACAACCTTTGTTTGCTCAGGCTTACAGGAGCTAACGTTGAAACGTCTCCCCGGATCGAGATTCGAATCTTCCGCTCTCCGCCAGCTCCTGCACAAATCTCTTCTGCCACCGTTGGTTCTATCTTTAACATGCAAGCCTTTGAGTTCGGTTCCTATCTACCGTTGGTGTTAAAGGGAGCCGGCAGCTATTATTCAACTTTCATCTTTCTTTTCTTTGAATGAAATGAGGGGAATGTTTTTGCTAAAATGCTTCCTGGCTTGAAGTTGGGAGATTATCCTCTACCTTCTTTCAGGCTCACTCTAACAGTTCCTTCAGTCTGCCACTCTCTCTTTCTTATATCTGCTATTTATTGCGGAAGGGCCCCAAGCGGACCGTACCGGGCCTCTCGAACGAACCTTCCGGTCGGGTCTTAAGGAGAGCAATCATAGACCAGGGGAGAAACCAGTTACAGGATCAGGAAGGTCAGAGCTGTCGTTGATATGCAAAACAGAGGAAAAGATATCCCTATAACCAATCTCACTTTTGAGGATTGTACCTTCGCGCACTCCTTTGTTCCACCACAGAGCATTACAAGCAAAAATATCCGACAATTTTTTATTTATAAGAGGGCAAGTCAATCGCATTAATCAACTTTAAGGAATTCCAGGAGCGGGAGAAGCTGTAACTGAAGCAGGAGAACGGGAAATTCCATTTCAAAGAAGATAGATGAATGGGGTACCCGATTGACATCGTAACCATTAACGAAAGAGAAAGGGCATTTAGAAGAATCTCAGAAACATGGCGATCGAATCGATTCGACCGATCAAGAACAGAGCGCGGCTAAGTCCTACCACTATTATTGCTTAAGCGCATTCATCCACAACAGAATCCACTCACTAAACTCAAGTCGAATAAAGTCCGTACGCTTGAATGAAGCCCTACCCCTACGCTTGAATGAACTCCTGAAACATCCACTTCAATTGATTCTACTTCATCTCCCCCGGGCACCCCTTTCTCTCCTTACCAGCCTGGACAAGACGGATGGGATGAAGGATAGCGGACAAAGCAAGCCAGCCAACAAAGATTGATCCAGTTGCTGTTGGGGACTTTCCCGGGGATGGGAGTCCTTCATATCATATGAGGATTCACCTCTGAAACTCGAAAGAGGGTCCTACCCTACGCCCGACAACAAGAATCGCCTGAGCCAATTAGCTGTTGCCGACCGTGCTTCACTCCACCTCGCTTCCTTCCCCAGATGATTTTGCCTACTCATTGACCGGTGACTTCGGCATCGAGACACTGACTCCCAGATCAGCTAACCACTCTTTGTAAGGCAGAGCCACTTTCTGATCCCCAATGACAATATCGTCACCAGTGGGATGGATTGGGGGCTATGAGTTGAACTGAACTAGACCTGTAATCAAAACTGTGGACATGGGCGAACTCCTATCCTGTATGTAGGGACTATCCCACATTGAATCGACAACAAGTATCTTTCAAAGATTGCTGCTTGAAACGAACTCTTCCGGATACGCAACGCCCCCTTCTGGAGGCCTTACGACGGCTACTTTTATTGAAGAATTCGGCGTAACGACAGCTTTCGATGGCAATCCTTGATTGATTTCGGGAGCTTTTGGGAAGAAGTAGATTTCGTAATGGATATGTGAACCAACAGGAAATTGCGCGAAGAGTTGGAACTCTCTTATTTCGTTAGAACTGGAAATAGCGTATATAGAGGCGGGTTCGGTGAGTGAAGTGGAGGCCAAGGTCCTCCAGTTTCTCAAAGATAAGGAAATAACTAAGGTAGTTTACTTCCAGAATCGGGAAGCTGTACAGAAGAGCCGAACCTCGACCTGGGCACATAAAAAATGATCGGCATCGAGAGAGATTTGATTGAGAATCCGTAAGTAACTCAGTGAATGCTCTCTAAGAAGGGGGAAGAAGCAAATGAAATACGAACAACCGCGCTGGTCGTTACAGGTCTGTCAGTAAGAAAGACATGAAATTTCGATCCCCAATTTTCAAATTTATAGTGTCCATAAACCACTTTTTTATGGTCCATTTTGTTCTCCATTTTCTAGGACCAGAATGGACTTTTCGACTCGCGACAGGTTTCAATTTGGTTCTTTTTACGATCCTTATTTTCTTCGTAATCTTTCTCTTTCGCCGTTCTTGTTTGCGGTTGAAAGACAAGAACTGCTTTCCACTTTTTACTATACTCATTTTGAGTATGATCTCTTTCTTAGGCTGTCTGATCCGGATCTACTTTCTCACGTAGGTACGGATTTGACCCTTTTTTTTCCACTCATCTTGAGTGTTATGGGTGGGGAAGCTCTTCCTCTTCCGGGCCCTTCTGGGTCATCAAGCTCAATGGGGAACGTACCCGGAATCGATTCCGGGTCCGAGTGGAGATCCTTTGAGGAGGGAGTCCTCTTGGAACCATTCTCCCCCTCGGAATCCTCAAGCCAGGGAAGCCATTCCATCCATTCTGCCATGCCAAGGGCGTCCCGCGATGAGGCGGGGCCCTCCCACTCCCATGAGGGGATGCTTGAAAAGGAGAGACTTTGCGCTCTGCTGGAACGTCACCTGCACAAGTACAGTGACGAAGCGGCTGTGATGGCTAAGTATCCTCAGCTGCGGGAGGCCGATTTTCAGAATTTGGTCGAGAAAATGGCCTTGAATTTGGACGTGGATTTTTTATCTGCGTCCGAGATTCGTGAGCTTGCCTCGGGGCCCTTGCATCCGTACACCAGATGCAAAAGCTTCTTAAAGAGCTTTTTAGAGGACCTACTAGCTGAATAGGCGTAACAAAGAAAGCTAGCTGAAAAAAGGCAAGGTGTACCTAACTTACCTACCCACTCATCAATCACGGTGTTCAGCTGACTTGCACTGATAGACCTTTATTGTATTGGAATTAGGCGCTCATCTTTTTACTGTTGTCAACTAATCTTTTCCATGTTCGATTTGACTCTATGTTAGAACATTTCTGTGAATGCTATTCTGATCTAAGTGGTCCTATTCTGTGTCCCGTGCTAGGAAGCATTACTCTTCTTTTCATTCCAAATTCAAGAATACGATCGATACGATTGATTGGTCTGTGCGCTTCTCTTATTACTTTTTTGTATTCTCCTGTTCTTCGGATACAATTTGATCCTTCTACGGCCAAATCTCAATTTGTGGAAAGCCTTCGATGGCTTCCTTATGAAAACATCCATTTTTATTTGGGTATAGATGGTATCTCTTTATTCTTCGTGATATTGACCACATTTCTGATCCCTATTTGCATTTTAGTGGGTTGGTCTGGTATGAGAAGTTATGGGAAAGAGTATATTACAGCATCTCTAATTCGTGAATTTCTAATGATCGCCGTGTTCTGCATGCTGGATCCTCTACTATTCTATGTTTTTCCCGAAAGCGTGCCAATCCCTATGTTGTGCGGAGCTGAGCATCTTCTATTCGCTAGGATAAAGCTTTTCCTCTGCAGGGGCCTTGTGCAGTAAACCCCCTACGGGCGGTCATCCGTCGTCGTAAAGTAGTCTCCGCGAAGCTTTCGGGAAGAGGGGTAGTCTTGTGCGTAAGCATAGCATTTCTGGTCGAACCCGCCCAACTTAACTAAGAAGAACCGAACCTGACAGACACATCTTTTTCCTTTTTGGGGAGGGTACTCTGAGCAGTGGGTACCTTGTAGGACCTCGACTCGCCTACTCGGGTCTTGTATGAATATGCAGGAAGGGGTGCTCCTAGGTGTGTGTAGGAGTTGTGTTTGTTCGCGAGAATGGATTCCTCGTCAAGTCAGTTTGGAGGGTGTGGACACACTTGCGCGAATTCAGGTAACGGCTACAAGGAAGAAATCGAAAGGAAACTGTACCCGACCAGGGATGGACGTAAACTCGTAAGCTACCGAGGGTAGGGATAATCGTCCAGGTCTTATTGTGAAACAAAAAAGCCGCCCCGCCACAGCAGGCGGGTTGCTTCCTCTGTCGTCGCCGGGGAGCTCTTGGCGAGGAGACCTTAGGATAAGTTGCTAAAACAAAGGGGAGGGGAGGATCGACCCGTTCAGTAGAATTTCGAAGAAAGACTGTTGGCATCAGGTGGAGACATTCTTTTCTTTGGCCCCCTTCAAAAAAGAAATGCGGGCAGGGTAGAGCTCGGCAGAGGGTTCGAGAATAGGGTAAGGTCCTTTAAGATTCAGATAAGAAAAGAGTTCCAAACCTTTATGCTTCGTACAAGTGCTGCGTACAAGTTCCGGCCAGGATGATTGGGAAAGATCAAACAAACCAATTTGAACCGCTCACATCACAGTAGTAGCGTAAAGGCCGTAAGTCGGGGAGCGGCCATAACATAAGGCTATTACACATCTCTCTATATCCATAGATATCTAGAGAGAGAGAGATCCGCTGCGTGAGCAACCCGACTGTGCGTTACATGTGCTCTACAGGCCGTACTCCATCTTTCTTCCCAACGAGCCCATTTTTTTTTTGAAGACGGGCCGGTTCGAAAGGCATGGGTTTCAGTATGTCTCCAGATAGGGCCCCCTCACTAGTCCGGCTAGCTAGTGAGCGCTTCTTTCCGGCGGGAAGCAGGCCGGGCCAATTTCGCGGGCATCTCCCGCAACGCAAGCAGCATTGTTCGCCACTACCCGAAAAGCAAAAGATTCGAGAGTCCAGGCTGAAAATACATGCATAGATAGTGATCTAATGACAAGGGCCGACGACGGAAGCTCGGGACGGAGCCGTATGATGCGGAAGTCTCACGTACGGTTCCCTGAGAAGGGAGTGGCTACCTACTAGAGCTTCGACCAACCAAACCACCACCGGTCAATTCCGCTTTGGGGCCACCCCTTACTCTACCATTATTATAGGGGTATGGGGTTCGAGACAAAGAAAGATCAAGGCAGCATATCAGTTTTTCCTTTATACTTTACTTGGATCTGTTTTTATGCTATTAGCTATTCTGTTGATTCTTCTCCAAACAGGAACCACCGATTTACAAATCTCATTAACCACAGAATTTAGTGAGCGGCGCCAAATCTTTTTATGGATTGCTTTTTTCGCCTCTTTCGCTGTCAAAGTGCCTATGGTACCAGTTCATATTTGGTTACCCGAAGCTCATGTAGAGGCACCTACGGCAGGATCCGTCATCTTGGCAGGAATTCTTTTAAAATTGGGAACTTACGGGTTTTTAAGATTTTCAATACCCATGTTTCCTGAAGCGACACTTCGTTCCACTCCTTTCATTTATACTCTAAGCGCGATTGCTATAATATATACTTCCTCGACCACTTCAAGACAGATCGATCTTAAGAAGATCATTGCTTACTCCTCAGTAGCCCATATGAATTTTGTGACTATTGGTATGTTTAGTCGGGCGGCGGCCGTTAGGTCACCTATTTTTAGTTATGAACACACAAGGCAAGGCCAAAACATGTGTGCCGGGCGTGCGACCCATCAACCTACTAGCAATGGGGGAGAAAACATAGCATGTCGCAACAAAAGCTTAATTCAAGGCGTCAGCAAAACACTGCCGTCTGTTCCAAAAACAAAAGCCCCTTAGCGCCCCGGGACGGGAGTGGGGGACGGCCCTACGCGCAGGCAAAAGCAGCACCGGCTCTACGAAGTCAGAATCGAATCTTTCTGTTGGCTTTCCCAATTCACGAATGAATAAGAATTCAAGGGCGCTCCGCCTATTTTTTTCTATTGATGAGACAGCTATCTATTCTTGATCCATCAGATACATATCGATTTCTTTCTGATGGAGTCTACATCGTACGTAGAGCGCCCAAGCGCTTTTTGGTCCATCTCAGTTCTCTTATCCATCGGTCCAATGCACTGGGCTCATTTCATGGAGGGAAAAGCCAAAATAGAGTTGTGTTGTTGTTGTTCGCTGCCTCGACGCATTCCCTTCTCTCCCCGGCATCGTCCCACACAGAAAGAAAGAGCGCAGAGCCCCGGCCGGACCAGTAGGTCCGCTAACGTAAAGCGAGGAGTTGAGCCTGAACTGGCGAACCGAAGTCACTTTCGGAACCATACTTCCTAAAGCTAACACGTGTCCAGTCCAGCGAGAACGCGCAGCGCAAACGAACGTGAGCTGCTATACCGAATCAATCCCCCGCTGGCCATCGGGGACCGAGTGGTAAGGCCATGATCTGCAGGGGAACGGATCACTCATTCTTCCATTGGGGACAGGTGCACGAACGACAACTCCAAACGTCACACATCCGCCGCCTATCCACCGTTTAGGTGGCACCAGCGAGATCCAGCTAAGATAAGGAACTTCGTGTCGCGGCTGCTCCACTCCGCTGCGGTCTCATGAACTGAACTTCGTTGCCTTCCCGCGCGCGAAGCGAATGGGCGCTGTGCCGTGGGTCAGTTTCGGGGCGGGGGGCAAAGAGAGAGCAGAAGAATGATTCATTTGGATCGACGAGCTTTTCAGCCCCAAAACTAAGAATCAATGGAATGTCTGTCTATCCATAAACATCTATTCTATCTGTATATCTAAGGGATCTCTCTATACATATAAAAGTTTTTTATTGCATGATATGATCGCCTAGCCGTAGCCGCATATCAGCTGCGCTCAATATGCAGGATTTCTGTTGGATCAGATCTTTTGCTTTGACGGAAGCTTTTGGACTAGCGAAAATCTAAGCCTTCGCGCAAGCAAGCGCGAGAGAAGCAAGCAAAGTAGAAGCTTTGCCAGAAGCAAGACGAGGCTGGGAAGACAGTCGGGACCTACTTTGATTCAAAAAAAGAAAGGCGAAGGGTGGTCGTAGATCAGCGGATTGAGCTGCGCGAAAGCCGTTGCCCTAACGCCCTTTTCTTGCTTGCTGGCAAACGGCTTTCTATCATAGTTGCAAGGGTTCCAAACCTTACCCACTTAAGTACCAAACAAAGGCTGCTTTCGTTCGTTAAGGAGGCTGTTCACTACAAGCTATCCGCGCTGTCTTAGATTGAACGTCGACTTATTGCCGTTCAATCTCTAAGGCGGGTTTCCGCTGAGAACGGAATAGTGTTCGTGTCCAAAGGTGAACAAAGCCCTAGCTTCTAGAGTTCGCTGCTTTTTCCAGGCCGGATAAGGGCTTATACTGCTCGCCTTTGTTTGATATGTTCATTCAGTACCAATACAAACTACAACTACACAAAAGTGGAAGGGCCACTATAAAAGCTAGAAGTAGCCTTTAGTAGAGTAGTCGGCCTAACCAAAGCATCACGACAACTTATCTACTCCAATATTTCTCAGCTCAACTTGACGTAAACCCTTATGAATGAATGGAATCTTAAGTAGGGGGCCCGCTCGCCTACCAATCAAAGAGGCTGAGAGTAAGCGTAAGCTCGAACTTCGAGCTTACCTTCATTCGCTTCGCGGGAGCCGCACAGCACATAGCTGGAAGTCAGAGGGCCCATACTACCTGCCTAACCCTTCGCTCCGAGGGACCGTAGACCGGAAAGCGCCTTCTAAACCACCCCATTCATCCAAAAGGGAAGGGGCCTATGTATTTGCATGACTTCTGCAGATTTTACCCTATCTACACCTGGAGCCAATCCCCTAGCGGTCCTGCCACCACGCCGCGGGAGCTCGTGTGGAACCTTTTCTTTCTGGCGTAAGAGCGGTGAAACATAACAAAATATGAAGAAAAGATTCATTCTCTTCTTTTTCTTTCTCGAGGGGAAAGAGAAATAGGGTCTTATGGAGGGAGGCGGCCGTTAGGCCGAGCGCATTTATCAAAATCCTCCACTGCATCCAAGATCACAAGTAGAACGCTAAGCAGGGGCGGGAAGGCAGCGAGCTCCGCAACAAAAGCGAAGCGAGCCTCTCTCTATAAAGCCCTATTAGTCAAGCTTGAAAGCCGTTGCCCTAACGCGCATCCCTTTTTCAGCTGGCTGAAAAGTGCTAGTTGTAGCGCGCTAGCGTCCCTATAGAGTAAGGCTCTTTTGTGGAGTCGCACTCTACGAGCCTTGTCTTCCTTCCAACGACTAGCTTCCGTTTCTTGTTCCGGTCCGACAACGAGGACGCTGCCCTTCTCCTGCCGTGGTCCGGCCCATGGGAATTTCTTACCTCATCCCCTCCATTGCTCAGTGCTCCCTGCTGCTTCGCTGGGCTTTACCCGTCCCCGGCGTGGACGCGGGCTTCTATAAGAGAATGAGAAGCTCTCAACACAAGAAAAGGCGAACCGCGCGGAGCCCACCCGAGTTCGTTTTCTGCCGCCACTGGCCGGCCGCTGGGGAAAGACAGCCCGGCCCCTTCTCGGGAAAGGGGAAAGGCTGGGGCCTACCTATCCCGATAGGACTCCATAAAGGCAACGAAGTTGAGAAGTTCCATATTGTCGAGCCGAAGGGCTTCTGTACGTGATCGTAGTATGTCACGTCGTCTCGTCTCCGCTGCATCGAATAGTACCTATGCACTATGTTCCGGTTCACTGATAAGGAAGATAGAGTTGGGGTGGGAGTCTACGATATGAGACTTAAGTATGACCCGAGGAGATACATGCTAACTATGGGTAGGAAGCAGGAAGCCTTATTTAAAGAATTTCGGGAGGTTACAGATCTCTTATACTACCCATCGATAGACAGAGCGGAACGACCAGAAAAAGAAGTGAAGTTAGAAAGCCGTATGATAGGCGGTAACTATCTTGTACGGTTCGGAGGGTAATCGGCGTACTCCGATCAGTGGGGGGGGGGAATCTTTGGCTCTATCGAACATACAGGGAATTGGAGGTAGCATTCTACCGATGTCAAGTCATGGACTGGTTTCTTCAGCCCTTTTTCTATGTGTTGGTGTTCTATATGACCGACATAAGACTCGACTTGTTAGATATTACGGAGGTTCAGTGAGCACCATGCCGAATCTCTCTACCATTTTCTTCTCTTTCACTTTGGCCAATATGAGTTCACCTGGTACTAGCAGCTTTATCGGGGAATTTCTCATCTTAGTAGGAGCTTTCCAAAGAAATAGCTTAGTAGCCACATTAGCCGCGCTTGGGATGATTTTAGGCGGGGCGTATTCCCTTTGGCTATATAATCGTGCGGTTTCTGGAAATTTAAAACCCGATTTCCTCCATAAATTCTCCGATCCAAATGGCAGAGAAGTTTTCATATTTATACCTTTTCTTGTTGGAGGGGCGACCGTCCGTTAAACTACCAAAGAAAAAAGGGTAAACCAATGTGATCATGATATTGTAGGTGCTTGCGATGGGACGGATGCGACTTCCCTCAGTTGGTTTGGGTGGCATAGCCCGTTGCAGAAGTCCCCCCTTTTTTGATCCATTTCTTGAGTCTTTAGGGACTTGACTTTACTAATAAAATAAGGCTAGCGCAGGGGCCTTTTTTGGCTGAGCCGTATCTTGTTGGGTGGGACCGAGAGAAAGAAAGGACGGAGGGCAACCATGCATGGTACTTCTCGACCCTGTCTCCGAGGGACAGTTGAACGGGCGACTCATGAATGCTGCCAGGTCGAACGAGCCGATAACTCGAACGTGTTCGGTCTGTTTTTTGAGCAAGAATCACAGCGTTACCTTACCTTCACCATGATACGGACTCCAAGTTCTTATGGCAGAGCACGAGGATTGATGGACATCAATATGATGATGAGAATAGAAACCAGAAGCACGACCGGAGTCTTCGTGGTCCAAGATAAGAAAACAATCAAAAACAGTAACGTAAGCATGAGACTTTTTGGTAGTACCGGTGAACCAGATGGCCGCGGCGATAGAATCTGGGACGGAGGACTCGTAGTATCTCTCTAGATCTGGCAAAAGCGAAAGACCCCCTAACGTAATTCGAATGGAGGCTGACTGCTGAGCCCACTCTGGCCTCGCAGGGCGGCCCCCTGCGGTTGCGAGCTGGAGCTGCCATAGCTTATGGCTAGAGCAATGGGAGGGGGCCCCAGCAGAGAGAACAGTAAGAGTAAGGATAACGAGCGCTCCGCCCGCCAAGCGGGCGGCAGGAGCAGCGGGCAAGTGCTTGGTAGGCTAAGAGCCCAGTGAACCGGGCAGAGCACTCGACGAAAGGAACTGAGCAAGTACGAGAAATTGGCCCCGCTCTGCTTTCTTAAAAGCAAGGTGACCTCCTGTTAAGGAGGTCAAACCAAGGACCTATGGAAGTCTGGGCTCGTCCCCGGTCAATATTGGATCAAACAATAGGAGGCCGTAGCACTGACCTCTTTTTTATTGATTCAATACAATAGGGGAAAAGATCGTACAGTTCCCTACCGAGACAGCAGAAACTCTCAACGGGTCTTCTGCGCGCTGGGCATATTTCTTCCGTGTGTCTTTCTCGTGGCGGGAACAGAACAACAGGGAAAGACCCGGCCGACCTGCCCAGGTCGCCTTGGCGAGCTTTATTTAAGAGAGAATGGGGAGTGAATCGAAAGGCTTCCGTTTCCGTTCTTGGTTTTAACCAAACCTCTTCGTAGTTGGGAAGAGAGAAGGAGTCTAAATCAATGGACATTAATGAACCATCATTGATGGACGTTGCACATGACACGATCAATTCGACTCAAGGTCCGGCGCTAATAGAAGTTGCTTACTCTCCTAGTAGCGAAGGAAAAGGGCAGGGCTTTTCCCGTAGTAATAGTGGGCGGGTCTCATGAGATCTATGCCGGCCGCCGGAATCAAACGAAGGTCGAAAGACCATTCGATTCATTAAGGGGCATAGATCTAGGCCTATTTGTTTGGTCAATCACCAAAGGCTAGGGGGGGAACCACTATAGTTTTTATTCCTCGATTCTTTTGCATAGTCCGGGGGCCGGCCGCAGCAGAGCAGCGGGGCATAGCGGCGCCCTCGCCTGGCACCATTCCCGGACCTAGCAGCAAGCAGACGGGCGGGCCGTGCCTGAATTCAGATCGGACCAGACTTTTCTTTGTTTGAGCTGCTCCCACGCACGCAGAGCGGAAGATCTCAGTTGTCCTGGACTGGGCAAGTACGTAGAGATCTTCGTGGGACCGTGGAGGGAGTCTCAATTCTCTTAGAACCTTATCGCGTCACGCACGGAGATCTTTCCATTGATAGATAAGAGGGCTCCCCCGTTGAACAAACTCTTAAAGGTTGGGTTATTACCTGCCTCTACGGAAGAGGTGTACTTTGTACCGTCCGGAGGTCATATAGATCGGAACCCGGAGCGATAAGAACGAAAGGGTTGGTGTGGCCACAGCTACAACTACTGGCACTTCAAAAGGCTTAGATTTTAAGGGCGCTACTGAAAGCTTTTTTTATTTAGGTCGTCTAAGAGGTGTAAGCCTCGAAAGCCTTTGGTACTTCGGTAGAGCGAGCAGCCCTTAAACAAAAAAAGATTTACAATACCTTCCCCTATTTCTTCATTTCATTCTTTATTTGGCCCGCTTCAAACAAAATGAGAAAAGGGGGGAGGGTGGTCGTAGATCAGGATTCGAAGTCACTACGAAAAGGTCGGTCAATGGCATAGCTCTTTCTTTCCCCGGTCTCCTTTCGAAGGAAAGGCCTTCGCATTCCTAATCTGGTAGGGCCGGGCAGCTTTGTTTGCCCTAGCTTGGCGAATCGCATCCCCGCGCAGCGCAACGACATTCTTTGTGCGTTGCGCTCTTTACCGTTCTCGCTCAGTGTTTGCAACGGCTGGGAAGGCAGTCGTAGAAGCGAAGCCTATCACCACGCCGACCATCAAATACGAGATTGGGCCCCTTCTCAAAGATTTGATGGAATGGCCCACCCCACCCAAGAGCGCTTATGTCATATGGGAACTCATGGCTGGAAACAATCCTTATGGTTTTTATACCCGGTAGGAATAATAAGAATCAAAGTCCAGGTTGGTTGGTGAGCCTAGTGATAGGAGACTATCTAGCTTGGTTCGGAGAGCACTTGTTGGGTTAAAGATTTTTTTTGCTAGATGTTACGGCCTAAATGCTGAACTATTGACTCTACTTGTTCGGATGGGTGTTCACCCCAAAGTGTTCCCGGACCGCATGCATACATCCGTAAGTAACTTAGTGCAACATGGCAAATTTCATTGAGAGGAATCAGCAAAGAAAAGAAAAATAGGTCAACATCTTAATGTGTATTTGAAAGATTGTCCTCGGGCTGAAGAGTGTCCACATGAGTTCGTTGAGGTGTCTACACAGGCCCGTGGTCTTCTTTTATATTCTGTCGGGAGTTCGGCCACCTAAGTAGAACGAAAAGGAAGAAAAAAAGGGGGGGGCCAGAAGCTTCGCTTCCGGTAGCTTGCTGACTCTCCAGTGAGTGCAGTGAAGGACTCTCGCCTCACCCGCCCGTTTGACTTATGGCACCATCGACTTGCTTTTCAACCTAAGCTATATTCACCTTTATGTTAGGTAGCCTCCTCACTAAAGACAAGTAAGAGCTAGCTTGCATTGAGAATGAGGGTCCCTCCGAAGGATAGTCCTTCGGATACCTTACTTACCTACCCTTCACTTTTTTTTTTTTTCTAGTATAAATTCCAATGATTACACAGCCCACTTCGCTCTGCTGCTCTGCTTGCTCCGACGATGGCCGGAAAGAGAGAGCAGTGTGATTGGCTCTATAATGGAAATGCTCTGTCGTAGAGCTTCGCTAGCAGTGTCGAGCTTTGCTCGTCGACTGGAACTAAGGACCTGAATGGAATTTCAGAGCTCTCACGCTGCTATCTAAAGAATGAAGAAAGCGCTACTGAACGAGAGCGAGTAAAGTGAGTAATTAGAGATAGGGGCGAGCCAAAGATAAGTTATAGCAACGAGCTACTAAAAAGTGACTGTGTTGAAGCTTTAAACGTAGAGCTCGCGACGACTTCGAGCGAACTCCACGAGTGTGCCGAAAAAGAAAAAAAATCTGTGATAAGATAAGTAAGCGCCTGCGTTCAGTAAATTGCAATTCTTTTTGTGTGTCGGGCAGCGCGCCTTAAGATTCGTCGCGTGATTGTCCGGGCAAAGTATAAAGCCAAAACAAGTTGGAGTTCCCCGCTATCACCTCGCCTAGATCCGGACCCTAAAGTTTTTAAAAATGCAAATAGCAGAGGCAAGTTCCAGCCGAGGTAGGAAATCCATCATATCCAAACGAACAAACCAGCACAGGTAGCAGTGGTTGCCCTTACGTTTATAGGCTGCGTTAAGCAGACCTTTGTCACTATCTCGCCCAGCATATTTGCCGGGAGCAGGAGCATATCCAAGTCCCATATTCAGTTGAATCAGATCTAGCAGCGCTCACTACTGAGGCGAAAGAAAAGAGCAAGATACGGCCAAAAATCCGGAGATTCTCGCGCAGGAACAAGCGTAGGCCTGTAGCGCGCCCTTCACCAGTAAGAAGTGCTTTTCTTGGCGAAGCGAGAAAGCACAGTTGCGCGCCTTTCCATAGCCCCTCTATACTCTGCTATTAGTACCAAGCGCAAGCGCTTGGAAGCTTGCTGTGTAATTTCATAAAGAAACAAAAGTGTGCGAACCTCAGCGAGTCCGGGTTTTAAACTAGCCTCCTGGACTAAACTGACATTCTTAATAATAACAGAAAGTAGGAATGGCAGAGAAAGAGATGCACTTTCTGGACTTCTGGACACAGGATCCAGAGTTTTTTCGAGAAAAGGTCCCTTCCCTCAATATCATGATTGGGTCAACCAGGCCAGATCATGAATGAATAGAAAATTAAAAATATGTCAATAGCAGTTGCCGTTCCAGCTGAAATACTTGGAATAATTCTACCACTTATCCTAAAAAAAGATTTCATTTTAAAATAGGAAGAGTCATTTCGGAAATGCAAGGTACCGAGAGAGCAAACAAGGTCGCAGACAAGAGGTGCTTGCAAGCACCAGTGGTGCTCCCACTAACGAAAAGCCCAAAGAAAAAAAAAGGGGAGCAAACAGAACTGCAGGCCGAGGAGTATACCGCAGTTGAAGACTCTGTTCTGCGTCTTCTTCGAGAATTGATACAGGACCTTATCACCCCAGACCCGACTTAATGATGGCCGCGCATGAGATCGCACGAGACCACTTCGATGTTGAGTCAGGGGATGCGAACATAGCGGCCCTAAAATACTTTATGCGCTATCTTAAAGCAGAAAGGCGAAAAACTTCCATTTTGAGACCGCGACCCATCGCGGAGCACTTTCTCACTGATTTAGTGAGATAAGTGTGAAATTCTCTTCCACAAGACTCTTGATGTTTTTTCAGGGCTTGGGTACGAGAACATAATTGGAAGAAATCAGGGTCGAAGTTTAGACCGCGAATACTAGTTATACTTATAGAAAAGATCATCAGAGAGGAGACAAGCCATTTATGATTCCAGCCGAGAAGACTAGTAAAAGGAAGGATCAAGAATGTCATATATTTCAGGAGCTAGATCAGTTGCCGATAAACAAGTAAAAATTGCCTCGACAAAAATGGATGGAATTGGACCTAAAAAAGCCATTCAGGTTCGTTCTCGATTAGGTATCAGTGAGAACATTAAGATAAAAGAGTTAACTAAATATCAGATCGACAAAATGGAACAAATGATAGGTCAAGATCATCTTGTTCATTGGGAATTGAAGAGGGGAGAACGAGCAGACATCGAACGATTCATTTCTATTTCTCGTTATCGTGGAATTCGTCATCAAGATGGACTGCCCTTACGCGGTCAACGAACTCATACTAATGCTAGGACTTGTCGTAAGAAAATTCGGAAATGAAAGAAGTCTACCGAAAGCCCTTGGTACTTGTCTGATCAATCACACTGATAGCTTCAATAGTTCACTGAAATTTTCTTTTTTTCGTTTTTTTGGCAGGTTCGGTCAGGAGGGACAAAAGAGAGATGCTTTCTATCAGTCAAAAGCACGTCCCCCATGCTCTCACGGTCCGCTTACCGAGGAATAGAAAGGGAGGACCTGGGGCCAGAGCAAGTTGGGTTGGGGTATAGAGCCGTAAGCGCGGTGGGGGTTGACAGAGGACGTGCTCGTACGGTTCATGGAAGGATATGAGAAAGTCCTTTATTTTTGGGAACTTTCACTCCTCTATATTCGAAATATGCCTTTCTAGGAGCATTACGATCTGCAGCTCAAATGGTCCCTTATGAAGTCTCTATTGGTCTTATTCTTATTGTGCGCCTTGTGAGCGCGTTTGCATCCGCGAAGGCAATCGCTCGGATGTTCCCCTAACCCAACCCGGGAACGGACCGGAGGGAACCGCAGCATGGAGAATGTCCGCGTCTCGTCGCAAGGCTCGTTTTTAGTTGTGGGTCATAGGGCGGGCTTCGAGCGGGCAGCTTTATCTGATCAAGGGCCGGGGCACAAGGGTCCTGGTACTATCCAGGTGCGAAGAACCCCGGAGGTGACTGCAATGAGCAGAAATCTCACTCACCGGCCTAAACGACGAGCAAACACTCGAACGTGAGAGCAAGGGATCACCCAACGAATGGACGAGCTCCAGGGGGGGAGGAAAGAAGGAGGCAAGAACCATGCTTTCAAAAAAGTGGCGGTTCTTATCTGAACTGCGAGAATAACTGACTAAGCCGTGCCATAAGAGGTCATTCTCCAAACGGGACAGGGCCAAGCCTTTAGGTTGTTTAAGTAGGTTGGGTGACAGATCGGCCATAGGAGTACTCCGGGAAAAAAACCAGGGCAACAAATGTCGAGCATACGACGATGCCGCCCATTTTCATTTCGTGGAAGTCCCCGGCAGAGGAAAGGGCTGTAGGTGATAGCGCGTTCTGCTTCTTATCTAGAGAGGGGCGCTGAAATCGTTCCTATTGAATCGTGCGCGGCTGCTGGTATAGATGAATAAAGGCGGGCCGCTTGAACGGGACCTATTCTCTTAATAGGCGGAAAAAATAGGAAAGGGGCCGAGCTGACTGATGATCGCCTTTTTAGCCTTTTTCTAAAGGCGATCATGATGTGGAGCTAACATGGCTGGCTACATACAAGTATAGCCAAATCAAGATGAGACAGGACGGACGGTCAGAGGCCGCAGCGGGACTACCATAGGACTCCACCCCCTCGAGAGCAGGATGCCGGCCGAGATGGAGCTGGGAGCCAACCTATACTTTCCTGAGGCCCCAACATCTAAATAAAGAAAGGGCGGGCGCCGAAAAGGAAGCAGCCCAGCCTCTTCAAGAAAGCTTTGCTTGGTAGGCGCTGCCTACTCACTCGGACAATGCTCTGAACACGAAAGTGTGCAGTTCCGCCCTCTTATCCCATGCTGAGTCACAGGCAGCGCCTCGGAAAGCACGGACGAGCCACATGCAGGGAAACTTGCACGTGTGGTTCTGGCCGGGGACCCGGTATACTGTACTAATATGTGTAGGTCCTCGTAATTCGAGTGAGATTGTCATGGCGCAAAAGCAGATATGGTCCGGTATTCCCTTGTTCCCAGTATTGGTTATGTTCTTTATTTCTTGTTTAGCAGAAACTAATCGAGCTCCGTTTGATCTCCCAGAAGCGGAAGCTGAATTAGTTGCAGGCTATAATGTAGAATATGCGCGGGATGCGATCCTTAATAGTTCACTGTTGGCGGAAGCCAATGTCCCGGGGTCCCGGGGACTCATTCTGACTGAAAGAGGGGGTGGGTCTTTACCAACTGCAAAATCGAAGATTTTAGGGAAGCAAAAAAGGTGAGCGCCTAGCGCGAACCTTATTGAAAACTCAAGGCAAGCGCTTGTCGCTCTTGATATGTATTCTATTAATGCGCTCAAGCATGCGAAGAAAGCAAGAAGCGAGAAAAGCCCTATATAATCTATTAGTCAAGCCTAAACGCCCTTTACTAATAGAATAGAAGGTAAGGCCGGCTTTCGAGCTGTAGCTTTACAACGATAGGGCTTAGCTTAGATGGGGCCCCTTTCTTTATTCTTATTAGTAAGATAGGTTGCTTGAGCGCCCTTTCTATTAGTAAGGTTGTCGGCGAAACTTGAGTTTGATTGCAGGGGCGCGCGTTAGCGCTTTACTAATAACATAGAAAGGGCTTTTCTTGCTTGTTTAGTAAAGTCACGCTTTTCATTTTGATAGGAGTAGGTGCTTGCTGGGGCAGGGCACTCTTCATTCTTCATTCGAAACTAATGAATGTCGGGTCGACTCTCGTCGCCTTGTTATCAAAAAGGTAGTTAGGTAAAACTCCCTCCTTAAACGAGCACGGGGCTTAGTCAAGTAGAACCGGGTTGCGCTGCTTGATGCTCTGATCGAAAACAAATCAGTGGGGCCATGCCGGTACGACTGAATATGCGTTAGAAAGGTCAATCCCTCCCCTACGACACCAAAAAAACCGGGCCGAATAACAATCAATAACAGCCCGCCCGCTTCCATAGAACAATATCGTGGCAACGTAGACTTAAGTGGTCATATTGGATCCTTGGGAACCATCACAAGTACGGCCGGCCTATATTTGAACGAGAATGCCGTGTCGTCCAGCGGAGCCTAGAAGAAGGTGACTCGCGCAGACAGCTGACTCCTTTTCAATAGAAAAGAATAGCCAAACCAACCCAGCTGGCTGGTCAATCTCAGAGATCTTATCGGCCGGCAAACCGGAGACGGACGACCACGGTCCCGACCTTACCAGCACCGAAGGTGTACTAATCAATGAACTTTCGAAACCTACTTTTTCTTTTCTGACAAAATCAACCAACGGTCACGACATCTTGTTGATATTGATTGAGTTGGAGGCTGGTCGTAGATCAGGTGAGCGTTAGCGAACTGTGGTCGTAGATCAGGTGAGCGTTAGCGAACTGTGGTCGTAGATCAGCTGACTGAATCCATGCATAAACCTAGACCCCGGTAACCTTCGTAACCAAAGCGTCACGACAACATCCAAAGGCTTTGGATTCTTAAGTAGGGGACAAGGAAGAGCACGTAAGAATGCCGACCACTACATAAGCCACTAGTGGCTGAGAGAAAGCGAGCAGCACCTTGTATAGGTTGGGCGGAGCTTGAAGAAGCGAGCCCCTATCAGAGAAAGCCATTGCGCGCTAGCCTAGCTAGCTAACGTTTTTCAGCTGGCTGTTGTTATGTTAGTTGTAGCGCGCTTTCCCTCCTTCTCTCACTTCGGAAAGATTTAGCAGTCCTTTCTTATGATGACCTGGTCGAGAGAGTACGATACATTGGTGTAAAAGATTGAGTGGGATCTGTGAGGTTGGTTATAGTAAAGCCCGGCCGTCAAGCGACAAGCGCTTGCCTCTATCATTAGCTCGGGGAGTTTCCATTTCTGGTTATGTTCATCGGTCGTATCAGTTCCTTCTTTTGGATTAGCTCCTTCTTTGAAAAGATCGGCCAGCAGACCTCCCCTATCTCCCTTGTCCAACTATATTTATTCGATGGAATGTGATTCGCTGCTCTAATTCTGCTTGTGCGCGCTGCTGTTCTGTTGCTTGGTTAGCATGCCTTCGCTGACAATCTAAACAAAGATTGTGTCGACAATAGAGCGGATACACGCGATTTCCCAACCTGGCAACTTGACTTCTTCGCTCTAGAGAGCGCGGCTGTTAGGTGATTTTGGCCTTCCTTACATGATCTATATCGTTTCATCAATAAAGAATTGGAGATTTGTTTCGTAGAAGCACCTTCTTCCTATCCATGTCTCTATCTTTACTCACAGAGACGGCCCGCTTTGGTCGACGTCACTTTTGTCAGCCTCCGCTCGAGCCCTCGCCAGTTCGACGCTAATAACGTGGTCTTGGAGTATACCTGATAAACCTGCTGAGCCTCATTAATCTTCGCCTGAAGTGCTTCCTCATTAAAATCTTCGCCAATCATCTGCTTAGTGCCACGAATTAACGAAGAGGAATCCAGTATTTGCCTTAATAGCTCTTTATGACGAGTTTCAACGAGACCACCATTCCCAAGCGTGTCAAGACACTGTTCACCTGTGCCTCGGAGTTCACACCGCTTGCGCCTCTTCACGTGAGACTTAAAGCATTCAAACATTGCAAGAGATAAGGCTTCAATTGATGAAGTTTTGGGGTGGATACTGCGCCCAGTAGAACCAGAAGCGTCTGAAATCTTAATAGCTGTTGCATCCTTGGCAACGATAGGAGAAGCTACTTGGCCTGCAGAAAGATCAACCTGAATAGGAGTAGCGGTCAAAGCTTGCGCCTGCACGGCACCTTGGTCTCGAACCTCTGCGCGCGATTTGCTTATAGGTGGGGGACGGGATGCTTCCTCAGACTCTCTTAAACATATTTTCTGCTCTCTGCCGTCTTTCTTCAGTCTCTGGCAAAACAGAAGACTTCAATTGAGTGGTCGCGCGGGATGGACTGACTATAGCTTCTGTTTGGAGCAACCCTGCACTTTCCAAATTAACAGATTTTTTTGGCGTTCTAGTAGGGGTCACAGCAGTGGAAGAAGCTCCACTCCCTATTGGTTGGATCAGCTGGAGGAGAAAGAATAGGGGCCACTCCAGTAGACTCTGCGAGAATCTCGGTGGCAGCCTCAAGTGCTATCTCTGAAGGTGGCAATGACACAGGAGGCGATGTGGGACTCAGGAGGCCTTGCGTCAGCAATATGATAAGGAGAGACTGTACCAAAGACAGGTAATGGCAATGAAACTCGGGCTTGCTATTGCTTATAAACTTCCTATGAATGTGCTGAGGAAGAAGAAGTCGCGATATGCCGCAAATCGTCTGATTCTACGATACAGAATCGTCTGCTGTCAAAAGCTATTTGGGATCCATTCTATTACTATTTTATATGTCACTTCGAAGCAGTAAGCGCATCTATCTCTTTTCGGCTCCTGGCTTTAGTAGTAGTAATGCTAATGCCATTTCCTTTCCTAATTCCAATGCCTTACTTCCTTCTTTTCGAGAAGGATTTGATGCTAAGACCGGATTCGATGCATCTAGGGTTTTAGAGAGGCTTTGTGCCTTGCGTAGGTGCTATCTTGACTGAGGTTTTTCCTACCTAGCCTAGCTCAATAAGGGGGAGAATGCCCTTACTTGGAATCTCAAGCATTCTTCTTCACCTGCACACTTGCATCAACATCAAAGAGCTTATTCGATACCATCCTCATTCCCTTTCGCTTACGCTTTCACCTCTCAGCACGCCCATTACCATCAAACTGAAAGGATAGAAAGATTAAGAGAGAAACGCTATTCCTGCTTCTTGATAGCGCAGGAAAGATACAACACCGGTAAAGCCGCATCTATTTAGCACTGCACTGACCGATACTAGCAGTAACTACCTTTCTACTAGTCAAGTAGAAATGAAAGTAGATATTTCACTTTAAAACAGACTTTTTGAGATGAAAAGAAAAGAGTAAGAGGGGCGTAGTTTATTCATACATTGGCTTTCGAGATACGAAGAATAGCGTTCTTTTACAAGCATGATCACTCCATTTAAAGGTATTCAATCCCCTAAACCCCATTTGAGGCGGACGACAAGAAGGATGTCGGAATCTCCTTTTGAGGGAGGAAATGCAGTTCCCTCAGCTTGATAAGCCTACGTCTTATAGACCTAGGACTACCATAACCCACCAGCCCTTCAGGGCTTAGACCAAGATAGATAGGGAGGGCGTTCGCCCCCTTATTTAGGAGACAGTAGTACAGCTTTCAGAATCTTTGGCAGTTCCCGCTTTATGTCTGATCTGAGGTGCTCAAGTGCATTCTTTTTAGGTATTTTATGATCGTTCACATTTCAAATCGATCATGCCCAATCTTCGGTAAGGAAGACTGACCTAATCTTGCTTACCAACCAAGACAGATATGAATGTGTGCTTCCAGCTAAGTGAATGAGCGACCACCTCCAGGATCCCTTTCTGAAACAGTCCCCAGTGCCTTCTTTCCGGCGGTTTTGGTCTGTTCTGATCCAACGCTCAAACTCGAAAAAGGCTTTTCCCTCAAACTCTTCCGATCCGGAAGCATAATTAGGGAGAAGCGCTTTTCAGTGCCTGATTCTACGAAGTGAAAGATCACTTTTCCTTTGTTTCGAATTGACATCGGGAGAGACAACATCGGTTGGCTAGACAACTAACCCGAAGTTCGATCGAGTCCCAGGGATGTGCCCTGACAGCATAGTTCGCCTTCCGAACCTCTAATGCCCTCCGAAAGGAAGGAACGAGTCGCTTCCCCCTTTCCTCCACCACCAGCAACAACTAAGGCTTCACCCGCAATCGAGTTCTCGGTTTTACCTCGAAAAAAATAGAATCCCTTGAGTTAACCGTTGAAGAGGAATCAGAAATGGAACCTTTGGCGATATTCTCCCCCACACCCGTTCGGTAGTCTACTTCGGTTACAACACTCTTTCCCCCCGGGGCTAGCTTTGCTTGCTTCCCTCTTCCTTTGGTAAGACCTTGATTAAAAGTAAAGGAATAAGAATTGGCGAATCGGCTTTCTTTGTCTACGAATAGGCTGCCCAAAATAGGTACGTTTAGCCGCCGCGTATCGTATCAAGATGCACGAAGTACAGAAGTAAAGGGTGCCGATATCAGAGAGACTTGGTCGTTCGGTAAAGGTTCCTGTCTCAGAGAGGCTTAGTAGGGCGAATCGACCAGTCAAAGCAAAGGGGCATGACGAGGACTCAGAAACGGAGATGGCAAAGAAGACGACAGACAGGACGAAAGGATGGCTGGTGAGGGGGCGAGCCAATCCAAGCGGGGAGAGGTCGACCACAAGGAGCTGCAGTTTGGCACACTAC